>PITA01004995.1:90243-116219 GCA_004023965.1 Spilogale gracilis | reverse complement strand
CCTCCAATTTGTTTCTACCTTTTTGCCGATGTTCTTTGTCTCTCGTGGCGGTCCAGAAGTGGGAAATATCACATTTCAGGCTGGTTTCATGGGTGTTCACGGTGGTCTTGTAGTGGTTTTTTTGTTGGAATTCAGCTCTCTTCAGGGAACTCCCTGAAATGCGGTCACCTGGCCTTCCGCCATCTTGACCCTCCTCCGAGTTGTAATATTTTTGCTGGTGGAAGGTCTGATCTTGATGTTGATACCTGGTGATTGATCAGGATGGTGATCATCAAAGGTTGTGGTGACTGTGACAATTTCTTTTCTTTTTTTTTTTTTTTAAAGATTTTATTTATTTGACAGAGAGAAACACAGCCAGAGAGGGAACACAAGTAGGGGGAGTGAGAGAGGGAGAAGCAGGCTTCCCACCGAGCAGGGAGCCCGATGTGGGACTTGATCCCAGGTCTCTAGGATCATGACCTGAGCCGAAGGCAGTCACTTAACCAACTGAGCCACCCAGGTGCCCCGGCTATGACAATTTCTTAAAATAAGACAATAACAAAGTTTGGCACGTTGATTGACTCTTTCTTTCATGAGCTATTTCTCTGTAGTACACAATGTTGTTTGATAGCATTTTACTCACAATAGAACTTTCAAAATTGGAGTCAATCTTCTCAAGCCCTGCCTCTGCTTTTATCTACTGAGTTTATGTGATATTTAAAATTCTCTGTTGTCATTTAACAATCTTCACAGCATCTTCACCATAGGTAGATTCCATCTCAAGAAACCACTTTCTTTGTTCATCCATAAGAAGCAACTTACCCATTAAAGTTTTATTATGAGATTTCAGCAATTTAGTTACACTTTAAAGCCCCACTTTCAATTTTATTTCTCTTGCTATTTCTACCACATCTACAGCTACCTCCACCATTGAACTCTTAAACCCTTCAAAGTCATCTATAAAGGTTGGAAACAATTTCTAAACTCCTGTTTATGTCAATATTTTGGTCTGTTCCCATGAATCACAAACATTATTAATGGCATCTAGAATGGTGAATTCTTTCCAGAAGTTTTTCAATTAACTTTGCTTGGATCCATCAGCGGAATCACTATAGCCTTACAAAATGTATTTCTTAAATAATAAAGATTAAAAGTTGAAATTACTCTTGATCCATGGGTTGCAGAGTGGATGTCATGTCAGCAGGCATGAAACCATTAATCTCATTGTCTGTCTCCATCAGAGTTTTTGGGTGACCAAGTACTTTGCTTATGAGCATTAACATTTTGAAAGGAATTTTTTTTTCTTCTGAGAAGTAGGCCTTTACAGTCAGATTCAAATATTCAGAAAACCATGTTGTAAACAGATGTGCTGTCATTCGGTCTTTGTTGTTCCATTTATAGAGCACTGGCAGGCAGAATAGAGTTAGTATAATTCTGAAGGGCCCTAGGATTTTCAGAGTGGTAAATGAGCATTGGCTTCAACTGAAAGTTGTCAGCTGTGTTGGCCCCTAACAAGAGAGTCAGCCTGTCCTTGACTCTTTGAAGCCAGGCTTTGACTTCTCCTCTCTAGCTATGACAGTCCTAGATGGTATCTTTTTTTATGAAGGCTGATTCATATATCTTAAAAATTTATTGCTTAGGGGTGCCTGGGTGGCTCAGTTGGTTAAGCGACTGCTTTTGGCTGGTCATGATCCCGGAGTTCTGGGATAGAGCCCTGCGTCCGGCTCCCTGCTCGGCGGGAAGCCTGCTTCTCCCTCTCTCACTCCCCCTGTGTTCCCTCTCTAGCTGTCCTTCTCTCTATCAAATAAATTAAATCTTTAAAAAAAGTTTATTGCTTAGTGTAGCCACCTTTGTTAGTTATCCTAGCTAGATCTCCTGGAGAACTTGCTGCAGTTTCTACATAAGCACTTGGCTGCTTCCCTGGACTTCTTTCCTTAAACCTCATGAGCCAACCTCTCCTGGCTTCCAACAATTTTTCTGCAACCCTCTCACCTCTCTCAGCCTTCACAGAGTTGAAGAGAGTTAGGGTCTTACTCGGGATCAGGCTTTGGCTTAAGGAAATGTATGGCTGGTTTGATCTTCTATCCAGACTGCTAAAACATTTTCCACAGTGGCCTTAAATCTCCTCTGCTTTCTTATCCTCCACTGGAGTAGCACTTTAAATTTTCTCCAAGAATTTTTCCTTCCCATTCACAACTTGGCACAAAAGGCCTGGCTTTCAGTCTATCTTGACTTTCCACATGACTTTGCCACTAAGCTTAATCATTTCTAGCTTTTGATTTAAAGTGACTCCTCTTTCACTTGAACATTTAGAGGCCATCATAGGGTTAATAGTTGGCTTAATTTCGGGAGCCTGGGTGGCTCAGTTGGTTAAGCGACTGCCTTCGGCTCAGGTCATGATCCCGGAGAGCCAGGATCAAGTCCCACATCGGGCTCCCTGCTTGGCGGGAAGCCTGCTTCTCCCTCTCTCACTCCCCCTGCTTGTGTTCTTTAAAAAAAAAAATAGTTGGCTTAATTTCAATTTTTTTTTTTTTTTAAGAATAAGAAGGCCTGAGGAGAGGGAGAGAGAGGGGAAACAGCTTATTAGAGGAGCAGTCAGAATACACACGCTTATCAATTGTTTTCCTTCTTATATGAGTGTGGTTTACAGTGCCCCTAAATGATTACAATAGTCACATCACAGATCACTAAAAAATATATAATAACAATAAAGTTTTAAGTCTTATCAAAATTACCAAAATGTGACCTGGAGACATGAAACGAGCAAATGCTATTGAAAAAGTGGTACCAATAGATTTGCTTGATGCACGGTTGCCACAAACCTTCAATTCGTAAAACAAAACTACAACAGAAAAAACCCACAACAACCATGTAGTATCTGTGAAGTGCAATAAAGCAAAGTGCAATGAAATGAGGAATGCCCGTATTTCTCACAGTTCTGGAAACTGAAAGTCTGAGATGATGATATGAGCATGATTACATTCCCGTCAGAGCCCTCTTCTGGGTGGCAGTGGCCGAATCCTCACTGTGGTTTCCAGTGTAGAAAAAGAGTAAGCAAGCTCTTTCTCTCTTCTTTTTTTAATAAGGGCAATAATTACACTTATGAGGGCTCCATCCTCATGACCTATTTATCTCTCAAAAGCCCTACCTTCAGGGGTGCCTGGGTGGCTCAGTTGGTTAGGCGACTGCCTTCAGCTCAGGTCATGATCCCGGAGATCCGGGATCGAGTCCCATATCGGGCTCACTGCTCGGCAGGAGGCCTGCTTTTCCCTCTCTCACTCCCCCTGCTTGTGTTCCCCCTCTGGCTGTGTTTCTCTCTGTCAAATAAATAAAATCTTTAAAAAAAAAAAAAAAGCCCTACCTTCAAATACCATCATTTTGGGTATTAGACTTCAACACATGAATTTTGGAGGGACACAAATATTCAGTCTATTACCTGTGCTAATCCTGTGCTCTTGTTGTGTTTTTTCCTCCCCAGTATGAGTTTTAATTGGCCTTTATTGCTCAAGGCCTTCTTGGTTCTATTTTATTTATCAAAGATAAAAAGCATGTATCCTTTATTCCAGAAACTGTTGGACTATTTCAAGGATCTGATTTCTTTTTATTCCTAAACTGGCCAATTCCTCTTTTTGCTCATATCTTTCTTGTATCATCTTATTTGTGTGCAACCAAGACACACTGAGAATATTACTTCCTAATCTTTTTATCTAAAACCATAAACCAGGGGACCTGGCTGGCTTAATCAGTAGAGCATGTGACTCTTGATATTGGGGTCATGAGTTGAAGTCCCACAGCTTACTTAAAAAAAAAAAAATACACACACACACAAACTAAATCAATACATTACATTCCTTCCAAGTTATTAGAGGTAACACTTTTTTAAAAAAGATTTTATTTATTTATTTGACAGAGGGAAACATAGCCAGAGAGGGAACACAAGCAGAGGGACTGAGAGAGGGAGAAGCAGGCTTCCCGCCGAGCAGGAAGCCCGATGTGGGGCTCGATCCCGGGTCTCCAGGATCATGACCTGAGCCGAAGGCAGTCGATTAACCAAATGGGCCACCCAGGCGCCCCTAGAGGTAACACTTTTGTCTAATGTTTTGCATAGAATAATATGGATTTTCATCTTTCCAGACTCTTATAGAAATGTCCTTGGTATCTAATGCTAGTTGATGACATACCCAGTTGATGATATATTAATATGTATATTATCTTAAGATTTTTTATTAGAACCCTATTTCTGACACTGATTTATCAGTCAGTACAGCTGTTATGCTGTGATAACAAATGACCGAAAATCTTAGTGATTTACCAAAAATTTTGTTTCTTGTCATGTTATATATTTATTTTAAGTCAACTGCACATACTTTTCACTTCTGGACACAAGCTGATAGAATTGACTCATTTCTGGGACATGCCAATCTCACGGTAGAAAAATAAAAGAGAAGGTAATGGACAAGACTATATGTCTTACAGCTGTGGTTTAGAGGTATCACAGGTCATTTCCATTCATGTTCAACAGACCAAAGCAAGTCATACGGTGAAACCTTATGCCATTAGAGCAAGAATGTACTATCCTCCTATTGAAGAGTGTTTTATGGGATGGATTCTATAGTGAGCAAAAGCAAAAATTTCAGAAGATAGCATGATATTCCACATATGTATATATTTTTAATAATGAAAACACCAGGGTACCTGGGAGGTTCAGTCAGTTAAGCATTTAGCTCTTGGTTTCAGCCCAGGTCATGATTTCAGGGTCATGAGGTCAAATGGGGCCTACTTAGGATTCTCTTACTCCTTCTGCCTCTTCCCTCTCCTCACTTCCCTGCACACACACATGCTCTCTCTCTCTCTCTAAAATAAATAAAATAAATACAAAATAAAAATAATGATAATATCTAATATTTTTTTAGCATTTACTATGTGCTAAGCATTGTTCTGAGCACCTTCTCTGTATTAAGTCAATCAATTTTTATAATGACACCATTATGTAGGAAACAGTGTTATCCCCATTTAACAGATGAAGGAATTGAGGCACAAAGAGTTGAAAAGTTGTTTAAGAGTCTGGGCTCGACCATTATAGGATATTGGCCCTTGTTAAGCTCTTTACCCACACCTATAGGTCTATTTTAATATAATTTTATAACAAAGATGTAATTTTCCAAATTTTTCATGAAGTATATTTTTCTTTATGACTCTTCTTATTTTTAATTGCAGGTCAAAAGTGACTTATCTCACCATAGAAATTATTTAGAAAAAAGTATCAAATTATCTTATCATTCACAAATAAATATGGCCCACTGATCTGCCAGTAGAGAACTCCAGAATTGTGTTGTAAACCTGAATTCAGTTTTGTTTTATATTTTTTGTCATCATAGATGAGGAACTTCATATGAATGGGAAGAAAAATAGGCTTAAAATACCTATTAAATCCAAAAACAATGTGGTTAGGCCCAATTTTTAACGTATAGTTTCTCAGGAGACATTATGCTATTATCTTACAGTCTCTAAACATCAGATTCTCTGCATGATGTGAAAGAAGAATGATTAAGATGACTCTGAATAGCAGCACTTGTGAGATATCTAGAAGAATTTATAGTACGGAATGCAGATACAATTTATTTTAACATTGTATTTGAATGGGTTAGGAAAATTCTGTTTAAATTTTTCACAAAGTAACTTCATTAAGTCCAAGCCTCTTGACAACTAATTCTTTCTAAGAGATCCAACTAGTCAAACCCTCAGCAACCCATAAGATTGTACATTCTTACATATGCTTCTAGACAGCGGAATACATTTACACTGAATGGTGTTTGTGTGTGTCTGTGTGTGTGTGTGTAGAAGAAACACTATTCAGAAAAGTGCAAGTCTTCTTATTCAAAATAGATATGGATTAACTAGCTTCCAGTTAGATACTGTATTAATATTTTATTTGTGAATTACAATTGGTTTAATGGAATCACAGGAATGGAATAAACTGAAAGGTTTATCTGGAGATAATTAAATCATACTTTTATGAAGATATTCACATATGGTAAAATTTATACAGCTGTTTATGTGTACAAACCTCAGGAATATGTGAAATATGCACTTGTTTTAAAGTGGCTGTTTCAAGAGGCACTAACTGAGCTGAAAATAAACTATGAACACCAAGAAAGCATTGTCCTAGAAATTTTCAAGATGAGTATATTTAATATAGACTTACATTTATTTTTTTGAGTTAAATTTATTTATTTTTTTAAATTTTTTAAAATTTATTTATTTTTTATTGTTACTTAATTTTTTTTCCAGTGTTCCAAGATAGACTTATATTTAAATTCATGTCAGTGGTTACATTTTGTATAGTAATAAGAATAAGAATATTCTATATTGCCTTAGGAAGTTTCTCATCACAAAAACCTAGTTCATCATGATTTATACATAGAAGCTTTGTTAATGATTTTAGATTCTTTTATAGAAAAATTCTCTTGCATTCCCATAGTGATATTAGTATATCATTTTTCTTTTTTTCCTCTCTCCATAAAAAATTGTTTTACTACTTTGCTGTTATATTTTATCTTAATTTAGACTTATTGTTTGCATTTTGTGGATTTCCTTTCATTTTCTTAATTTCTTTTTTTTTAAAGATTTTATTTATTTATTTGACAGAGATCACAAGTAGGCAGAGAGGCAGGCAGAGAGAGAGCAGGACAGGCTCCCTGCCCAGCAGAGAGCAGAACATGAACCTCGATCCCAGGACCCTGAGATCATGACCTGAGCTGAAGGCAGAGGCTTTAACCCACTGAGCCACCCAGGTGTCCCCATTTTCTTGATTTCTTATTCATTCCAGGAGTAGAAAAATATACCTCCTTAGGTTACCATGTTGTTGTTTTTTTTTAATTAACATATAATGTATTATTTGTTTCAGGGGTACAGGTCTGTGATTCATCAGTCTTACACAATTCACACCACTTACCATAGCACATACCCTCCCCAATGTCCATAACCCAGCCACTCCATCCCTAACAAACCCCTTCCCCTCCAGCAACCCTCAGTTTGATTCCTGAGATTAAGAGTCTCTTATGGTTTATCTCCCTCTCTGGTTTCATCAGGCAGCCATGTTCTTGTTGCATGTCTCAAATTTTGATTTCTCTTTTATTATTTCTGAATTCTGATATGAAAACATGCCTGTCCCAAAGAATTCAATTGAATGGTAATTAAATCATAAGCATAAGTGAAATATCACGAAAAACTACTGTCTTGAGTGATTTGTTCATTATGGTAGGCAATCTTAGAGAAGGAGACTGTCTATATATAGGACATTTCAAATACTATTTTTCATATTTTAAGTAGTTAGCTATGCTGAGCACTAATGGAAGAATGTACATATCTTAGAAGTTCAAATATTTAGTACATGTTTCTTAATGAGAATGGTAGAAATGATTAATTGCTTGTTCTGATTCACAGAGAAGCCTAGAGGACCAAAATAGCCAATTTCATTATTTCAGTGATTGTTTACACTGATGAAGCCTCTGTGTGAATTCCAGTTGTTGACCATATGTGCAGTGATTTTTATAAACAAAATACTTTTCTTCACAACTACTTAAAAATATGTACAACATATGCATCCAAGACTTTTTTTGTCAGTGTGAGAGGCTATCAACACCAATTGTGTTTAGTGTTTTTCAAAAAAAAAAAAAAATCAGATTATGTATTAAGTACAGGGGAGGCAAGAGCCATGAGATTTGCTATACCATGGAACTCTGGACTTGTTTGTGCCCATAGTCATCTGACACATGATTGGAATATCAGCCAACCACAAATATTATTTTTTAATAAATAGGTGACCCAACTACTGGAGTTGGGAAAATATTTGGTAGATCCAAGTATAAGATTGGTTAAAGTTCAATGTGAAGGAGAAAGGAACTCAATAATTTCTTAAGTGGTCACTTTTCCTCTTGATTTTGTATTGTCTTACACCTGCCATAATGTCGATATCCTTCTTACACATGGTTTTAGTTTAAATGTAAATGAATTAACCACAGTAGTCAAGATATTACATTCTTTTGTTTCCTTAGCTTCTCTCTATTTAGTGAAAAAATAGATGCTAAGAGGATGTTTAAAGAGAACTTTTGACTAAAAAGAGTAGTAGACGTCATACATTTTCTAAAGCTGTACAATTTTTTTCAATTGACTTCAATTAATTTACTTTTCCCAGAGAAAACCTGCTATTTATCCTGAAATCAAGTGAAAACATGAGACAAAGAGGTAAATTACACTAAATGAAACTGGAAAACAGTAGAGTGGAAAGTTTTCATTAAAAAACCTGGGAGATGGGGCGACTGGGTGGCTCAGTTGGTTGGGCGACTGCCTTCGGCCCAGGTCATGATCCTGGAGACCCGGGATCCAGACCCACATTGGGCTCCCTGCTCCACGGGAAGCCTGCTTCTCCCTCTCTCACTCCCTCTGCTTGTGTTCCCTCTCTCGCTGTGTTTCTCTCTGTCAAATAAATAAATAAAATCTTAAAAAAAAAAAAAACAAACCTGGGAGATGATTTTTAAAAGTTGCAAAATTTTTTGTGAATTATTAAATATAAATTATTGCAAAAAATGCATGTTTATGACGGAAGTTTTCCTGGAGAAAGTAATAGGTTTTTTAAAAAGATTTTATTTATTTATTTTAGAGAGAAAGAGCACAAGCAGGAGGAGGAGTTGGAAGAGGGGAGAGCTCCCTGCTGAGCAAGGAGCCAAAATATCAGTCTCAATCATAAGAGACCCGACTATCCAAGTTTGTGGCTATTTTTCCTTACGTACTTAATATTGTATGAAGCTGCATATAGCATATCTGTATTCTTTGGCCAGTGTTGTTTAATTACTGTGAAGTTTTGAGGAATAAGCATAAAAGGGAGACTTTTTCTTCTTCTCAGCATAACAAATACATTATACATAAACATCTAATCATCATATGTTTGTGATAAAGAGAAATGGTGTTGAACAGGGCACTGAGGGAAGAAAACTATTTATTTTATATAAAAGGCATGAAAGTAGACTTTGCATATAGTATCTCATTATGTGAACAATATATAAAGTTTAAAATAGTATCTGCCATGTAGCCTCAGAAGTATCATCCCTCACTTCCCTATAAAATATATATAAAGTCAGAAGGAAAAAGATACAAGTTTGTTAAGTGAAATAAGCCAGACACAGGCAGAAATATATTGTATGATCTCACTTACATGTGGAATCTAAAAAAGTAAAATTCATGAAAGTGAAGAGGGGTTGGATGGGGTTGCCAAGAGTGGGGTCATGGGGGAAATAGGGAGATGTTAGTCAAAACTGCAGTTATGTAGAATGAATAAATTCTAGAAATTTAATGTATGACACAGTTACTATAGTAAAAAATACAGAGTATACAGAAATTTGCTGAGAGTAAATCTCAGTTGCTTTCACCACAAAACAAAAACAAAAGCAAACTAATAAACACCAAGATGCTGAATGCCAGGAACTAGTTAACATAGTCACTAACTATCCAGCAGATAGAACCAGGATAAGAATAATGCATCCTGATCTCATGGTACATCTGGGTATTTCCTCATGCAGTAGAGACCCACACAAGAGAGAAAGACTCCATATTTCTAACACAGTCTTCCCCCAGCTGAAAAAAAGACCTAGGAGACCCCTCTTATTATCAGAAGGGTGCTAGTTGTTGAGGAGGCAAGAATCTGTCTATAATCTATATCTCCAGATTCTTCTATTTGTTTTCACATTCATACAGGAATGGCAACTCCAAGCCAATAATTGGATGGAAAGGAGAGGAACTATCAATGGCATAGTATAAACTTGATGGTCTTATAGTGAAAACATAAGAAGGATATTGGTTGCCAAATATTATTTTGTCTTTTTTTTCAAAAATTCAGAGTACCAGAGAACCAGATATGGGGAAAAAAGGAAATAATATGTCTGTACGGCAGACTATCTGATGCAAAAGAGACTATGACATTAACCTGCTTTTTTGTTGATGTGATGTCACCTTTCAACTAAGTCAAAACTGCTACCAATCTTATACTGCTTAAAATATGCAAGATATGGTTCTAAATCCCTTATGTAGGGCACCTGCATAGCTCAATCAGTTAAGCATCTGCCTTCAGCTCAGGTCATGATCTCAGGGTCCTGGGCTGGGGCTCTGTCTGCATCAGGCTCCCTGTTCAGTGGGGACTATACTTCTCCCTCTCCCTCTGCCTGCCACTCTCTTTGCTTGTACTCTCTCTCTCTCTCCCAAATAAATAAAATCTTTTAAAAAATCCTTTATGTACATTAACTTATTTAATTTTCTTAGAAACCTTATGAGGGAGATATTTTCATATTACTTAAACCTTACAGATGAGAATTTGAAGCATAAAGAAAATAAAGTTCACGAAACTGTCATAAGGTTCATGAAAGTAAGTGGTGAAATTTGGATTTGAATTAGGTAGTATGGGTCTAGTGTCTGGACTCCTAATCATGAAATATAGAAAAAGAGCAGTGCACCAGACCTACCTCAGAGATACACCACTTCAAAATTAGTAAAGAAATAAAAATGTCATTGGAATAAAAAAAATATGTGACAGAATATGAGAAAAGAAATGCATTCCTGGTGAGAAGGAGGAATAGCAACCTCAGAAAATTAAATGCTGTGAAACCCAGATGAAAATGTTAAGAAATTATATGGAGTCCTTAATATTGAGTCTGAAGAGAGAAAAAACCCTAAAATCACTAAGTAAGGTCAAAAATGAGAAAAGACAATAAGATGGGGTGCCAAGGGTGGTGGGAGATTAAAAAGTACTTCAAGAAAATCTAACTTAATATCAGATTTAAAATCTATGCTATATGACATACTGATACTATATACACTTTAATCAATAATTAATAGGATAAATTTGACTGTGTTTGCAAAAGACATCAGTTGAAAATCGATGCTTCCAGAGAAACTATTAAGCCAAATGGAAAAGAAGCAATAATCAAAGATAAATATTAGAGATGAGGTGGAAAAAATATTTGATGAATTCTGTGAGCTCAAATGGTTGAGCGCTAAAAATAATTATAAATGTTTCATCAGTTAAAACCCATTCCTAAAATCATATGGGCTTGGACCCAGGGCAAAAGTGATGGTAGTTCTTTGATAATATTTTCCATTTATTTTAGTTTGGGGCAGCCTATTCTTCCTTGCTTAACATTGGTCATTTATATAGTCTAGAGAAACATAATGGAATTCTAAATTTTCAAAGTTTACACTTGAGTTTTTATATATTTTAATATGTGTTTATAATACAGTCTTCATATTTGTGGTCATGTATCCTCTCTCATCCCTAAAGTGATACTGTAGTTCTGTCTTTTCATCTGCTAGCTATTCCAGACACTTATTTATGTCATAGGTCTTTTCAAAGAACTAGCTTTTAAATACGATTAGCAATTCCACTGTATTTCTGTTTTTTTATCTTTTAGCTTCTGCTCTTATTTTTATTACTTCCTCATGGGTTTCTTAAGCATGGCTTTTGTGGGGTGGAGTGCTTTTACTAATGTCTTGAGTTGAATGTTGAATTTATTTTCATTCTTTCTTGATTATTATGAAGATCATTTAAGGCTACATTTTTTTTTCTCTTGGGCTGAATACCAATACTTGAAGTAAAGTTACAATATTAACTAGTGTGCAACTGCAATTTTTATTTCGTCAAGAACACAGGACTTATATAAGAGAGTGCTACTAAATTTCCAAGGGGATAAATACTCTAGATGTTTCTTTCCCTTTCAACTCTTCCTATATTTTCCTAACTTTATTTCACTGTGGATAGAGAATGTAACTTGTATAATTTATTGAAATATATCTTTTCTGACCTAATATATAAAAAAATTTAAAGTGTCCATGTGAGTTAAAAAGGTGTGTTCTTTGTAGGAGTCAAAACCTAACATAAAGCATTATATTGGTTTTATTTTTTATCCCATTAATTTTCCATGAATTTTAGGTAATGGATATCCCTCCTTTTTTTTTTTTTTTAAGATTTTATTTATTTACATGACAGAGAAAAGCACAGCTAGAGAGGGAACACAAGCAGGGTGAGTGAGAGAGGGAGAAGCAGGCTTCCCACCGATCAGGGAGCTCCATGTGGGGCTCGACCCTGGGATTCCAGGATCATGACCTGAGCCAAAGGCAGACGCTTAATAACTGAGCCATCCAGGTGCCCCTTGGCAAAATTAGCTTCTAATTTTCTGTTTTCTGATTTCTAGTATCTTTCCCAAACTGCTTGAGGCTGATCAGGTAACCACTCCAGATATGCATATTCAAAAATCAAAATCCACCTACATATAGTTTCCTCTGTTGTTAATATTTTGCATGGGTGTGGTATATTTGTATAACTGATTAATGAATAATGATACATTTTTTTTTAAGATTTTTTATTTATTTGACAGAAAGAAACACAGCCAGAGAGGGAACACAAGCAGGGGGAGTAAGAGAGGGAGAAGCAGGCTTCCCGCTGAGCAGGGAGCCCGACGTGGAGCTCGATCCCGGATCTCCGGGATCGTGACCTGAGCCGAAGGCAGTCACCCAACCAACTGAGCCACCCAGGTGCCCCTGATACATGATTATTAACTAAAGTCTGTAGTTTGCATTAGGGGTTTACTCTTTGTTTTGTTCAGTTATGGATTTTGGTAAATTTGGATTTTGATAAATCCATGCAATATTGACCATAACTGTGTCATATGGAATCATTTCAGTGTGTTAAGAATTTTCTCTGCTCCACCTGTTCATTCCTTCACTCACCACCAACTCCTGGAAATTACTGATCTTTTCACTGTCTGAATAGCTTTGCCCTCTCCAAAATGTTCTGAAGTTGGAACCATACAGTATGTAGCCTTTCCAGGCTGGCTCTTTTGACTTAACAATATGCATTTTAGGTTCTTCTATGTCTTCTTATAGCTTGGTAACTCATTTCTTTTTAGCAGTGAATAATATTCCATTGCATGGATGTACCATAATTCACTTAATTGGCAGTTTGTTTATCCATTCACCTATTCCAAGTTTTGACAATTATGAATAAATCTTCTATAAACATCTGTATGCAGATGTTTTATATGAATAAATTTCTAACTTCCTTGAGTTTTAATTTTCAATTCCTTGGTGCCTTATGATGTCAAACATCTTTGCATATGCTTATTTTCCATCTCTGTAGCATATCTTATTTGGTGAGGTATGCACTCAGGTCTTTTGAAGATTTTTTAAAATATTTTATTTATTGGGGCACCTGGGTGGCTCAGTGGGTTAAAGCCTCTGCCTTCAGCTCAGGTCATGATCCCAGGGTCCTGGGATCGAGCCCCACATCTTGGCTCTCTGCTTAGGCAGGGAGCCTGCTTCTCCCTCTCTCTCTCTGCATGCCTCTCTGCCTGCCTGTGATCTATCTCTCTGTCAAATAAATAAATAAAATCTTAAGATTTTATTTATTTATTTGACAGAGAGATACACAGCTAGAGAAGGAACACAAGCAGGGGGAGTAAGAGAGGGAGAAACAGGCTTCCCGCCGAGGAGGGAGCCCAAGGCGGGGCTTGATCTTGGGATTGCCAGATCATGACCTGAGCTGAAGGCAGATGCCTAATGACTGAGCCTCCCTTTCTTGACTATTTTTAAGTGGCTTTTAATTTTCTTACTATTCAGTTTTAGGAGTTCTCTGTATATTTTGGGTACATGTAATTTATTGTGCATGTATTTTGGAAGTGTTTTCTTCAAGTCTATGGCTTACTTTTTCATTTTTTTTTACATTTACAAAATAATTTTATTGAAGCCAGCAGTCACTTATTTAGCAAGAGACACTTGCTGATTTATCATGTATAGTTAGCTGACATTACTGGGTTGAAAAATCAAGACACCCTTTTTAGGGCACCTGGGTGGCTCAGTTGGTTAAGCCACTGCCTTCAGCTTAGGTCATGATCCCGGAGACCTGGGATCGAGTCCCACATCGGGCTTCCAGCTCTGCGGGGAGTCTGCTACTCCCTCTGACCTTCTCCCCTCTCATGTTCTCTCTCACTCTCTTTCTCAAATGAATAAATAAAATCTTAAAGAAAAAAGACACCATTTTTAATATGGAATGCTAATGATTGTTGTATTCCATTAATATTAATAATAGCATAATAATAGTAAAAATAATAAAAGCAATTGACTTTTTTTGCGTTGTGCCCGGCACTGTGTTAAGTGCTTCACATACATCATCACATTTACTCCTTGTAACAATTTTCTGTAGTAGTTAACTACTATTATTTGTATTTAACAAGTGGCAGCATCATAACATGGAAAAATTCTGTAACTTTTCCATAACAAAAGGTATTTGGGCATCATAGTAGTATCTGGGGAAGAGCAGGATACTTCATACTAGAGCCAATGAAAAAGCTCTAGACGGAGTAAGTAAAACCTTCCCCCTTTGCCTGAACTTCAAAAAAATCAAGGTGTTGACTTCCTGACAGGTGGGTGTTTAAATCAGGGTAAATGTAGGTCTAATTATCTTTTTTAAATGTTTTTACAAAGTTTATGTTCTCACTTAGCTTTGAAGTAAAAAAGCTCTGAATATATGGAAGGTACTTGTTTAAAGATAAAATGACAGAATTAAAGGAATTAGAAATTCCTAATTCTAAAAGGACTAAAGTATTATCTAAAGCCTGTTCTAAATGACTGATTTTCAGGAACTGAATATCTAACTCAAAAAGCACCTAATGGATTACAAAGAGAAGCTATTTAACGTCCTTTGTTAATCAATTTAATTGAAAAAAAGTAGGTAATTCAGATTGACTCAAAATTATATGATTGATATCAGAAGTGGAGAAGGAAGCCACAACAGCAAGAGCAGGTATAACTGTCAGTGGCCAAACTGATTCAGAAGAGCGTTAGCTTCTGAATTTAAAGGCTTCAACTCCAAGATTGATTGTGTAGAAGAAACTATTATGAGTTTATGGATACATGTAAGTGATTGTAATTAAGAAAAATAACGTGTTTATTTAACATACATTCTTCTTTCCATAAGCAGCTCTTAGTGCAGTATGAAGATCATGCCCTCTGGACAAAGACAAGCTTGGGGTTTAAGTCTTTGTTTTTCCATTTAGAATTCATGTTGTCTTAGACAAGTCACTTAAATCTTCCTAACCTGTTTTCTGGTTATTAAAATTAAGACAAAACTAATATATATTGGTGTAGTTATAAACATTAACTGGTCTAAAACAGGAAATTCACTTAAAATAATTTCTGTCTCAAGGCAAATATATCAAAATAGCAGCTATCATTCTGTAAGGGAGGTGGTATTTCCTTCAATCTGTCAAGTAGCTACAATGTCAGGAAGGTATTGCAGTTCTAAAGTTAAAACAAGCATATGTGACCTTTTGGTAGTTTTTTTTTTTTTTTTTTTAAAGATTTTACGTATTTATTTGTCATAGAGAGAGCGCAAACAGTGGAAACAGCAGGCAGAGGGAGAGGCAGGCTCCCTGCTGAGCAGGGAGCCCAATGTGGGACCCCATCCCAGGACCCTGGGATCATGACCTGAGCTGAAGGCAGATGCTTAACCAAATGAGCCACCTTAGGCATCCTAACCTTTTGGTGGTTTTAAGAACTATATTAAAAAAAAAAAAAAAAAAGTAAATAAATGCTGTCTGATTGCATTGATTTATTTTTACTATTGAAACATACATGGCATAACTTTTATTAAAAGTGATTTATCTATGTGTTATACAGATGTGTATTTTTATTGTTAATGCAACTATATCTTACATGTAATTAAATTTGACTGAATAGGGCTCTTGGGTGGCTCAGTGGGTTAAAGCCTCTGCTTTCGGCTCAGGTCATGATCTCAGGGTCCTGGGATCGAGGCCCACGTTGGGTTCTCTGCTTGGCAGGGAGCCTGCTTCCTCCTCTCTCTCTGCCTGTCTCTCTGCCTACTTGTGATCTCTCTCTCTCTGTCAAATAAATAAATAAAATCTTTTAAAAAAAATTTGACTGAATAGGGCACCCGGGTGGCTCAGTGGGTTAAAGCCTCTGCCTTCGGCTCAGGTCATGATCTCAGGGTCCTGGGATGGAGGCCTGCATTGGGCTGCTCTCTGCTCAGCAGGGAGCCTGCTTCTCCCTCTCTCTCTGCCTGCCTCTCTGCCTACTTGTGATCTCTCTCTCTGTCAGATAAATAAATAAAATCTTAAAAAAAATTTGACTGAATTGATTAAAAAAATGTACATTCAAATAATCTATATGGAACTTTATTGTTTAGTTATGCTGGTTTTGCATCCATTATCTGTAATTTATAAAAAAATATTGTTGGGTAAGTATGATATCATCACTTTCCAGATGAGAAAGATGAGGCACAGAAAAGTTAATGGGTTACCAAAATCACACACTTTGACTCTGATGGTTTTGGATATTAAACCCAACTCTGATTCCAAAACCCCTTATTTTTCTACTGTATTGTTCATGTCTCACATACAAATATAAACTTTGTGAACAAAGTTTATTTTCATGGAAGTAAAATGTGCATACATTGGAAAAACTCCATATGTAAAAATTTGCTAAGGAAAGTCTCTAATTTATCTCTTAGTACTTTGACATCTCGCTTGTCTGTTTCATTTCCATTGTTATGAATCAACTGATCATTGGGAAATTTCAAATATAAAATAAAATTGGATCAATATGCTGTAAAAAAAGAACTATTTTTTTCAACTTCTCTGACTTTATTTAACAATTGATTCATTTAAAGAATATATTGGTTGCCACACTATGGCATTCATCATTCTTTGTACTGTAATGACAAATATAAATAGGATACGCCTTTCCACAATTCCAATGTTTTCTGTATATATATTCTACATATTTTTTTTTTGGAAATTAAATTAAAATCCATTTTGTTTGGAGACTTACCATTCTTCTTGAGATAATCAGCAATTCTTTGGGCAGAGGCAAATAGGTAGTGTTGACAGGGGCATGGATTATAAAATTTAAAAAGAGATTTAGCTACTTTACAAATACCATGGTTGCTTATTTCACTTTATTTTCCAAAGGCTTTTTTTAAGACTTTCCTATTGTCACTGATGAGGAAATGGTAATCTAAGATATTCATTTTGTTTTTTTTTTTTTTAATAAATGGAAGAATTGCCATTTACTGCCTTTAGATTTCTATGCCTTGTTGTTTCAGGAGAGCTCACTTTCAAAGTGTAATTTTGAAGAGATTATTAGTTCTCTGACAATCAAATTCTTAAGGCTTCTTCCTCTCTTTTTTTTTCTTGTTTGTGTCCAAGAATGCAGCAGTTGAGTAAAATGCCAGAGGGATATGGCCCTTTCTGGGAAAAATATGGTATAACAGTCCTTAATTTTCAGAACTATAGATATAGAGTTTTTTTAGCTCTATCTATCCAAATCTGAGCTTCTACTTCATTATGGCATTTGATCTATTACCAAGAACCAGAGGCCAGGTTTGAAAACTTAAAAGGATTTCATTTTAACTCTGAAACATGATATTTTAAAAGCTGAAAATGCAATAGAGTTTAAAGTAATTGTCTCAGTGCTTCTAAGCCTTGGTATAAAGCCTAATTTACAGAGAATGCTGACTTTCTTAATGAGTCTCAAGATACCTTGGTATTCATTCGATTCTTGGTCCTTAAAATCCAGCCACAAGGCATATGTGAAAGGAATCCCTCCAAACTACTCATTGCTAAGAAGAAAGATAACTTAATTTAGAGAATGTATGCCAAAAGTAATTTACCTGTCTAAGGAAATTTGATCAACAAATTAGAAGAAAATTAAAGCCTTTAGAAAAGTAAGATGACTACAGTGATGTTATCAGAAAGTGACACTAAATATAGCATGTCTTCTTTTAAATGGATCACAATGGAAAAAGATATCTGGGGAAATAAGACTCAAAAAGCAGGTAGGGAAGAGTAATGTTGGTCTCCCAAACACAGCCACCCAAGGTTTTTAGTGACCTGAAAGCAACAGAGATCTATGTTGGTACGATGGGGAGCAAGAACAACCTTACAAGTTGCTGCAGAATGGGCTTGCTCAGCTTTTTCACCCAGTAGGGTAGCCAAAGAGTCCTAAAGTCACATGTGGGTGGAAGTTCTCCACCAGTAGTACTCAAAACCACTGCCTATCCTTACACCTGCTCTCAAGTGGTTTGTTGAGTTAAAAAAAGTAAAAATGTATAAGCTTGCCTTTAAGTCTTGGTTTATGTGCTTATTAAATGTGTCATTCTTGTCAAGTCACATAAGCTTTCAAAGGTCCAATTTCCTGATCTGTAAAGTGGGCATTGATGATGCACCACATAGGTTTGTATGATGACTACAGGAGTCTGTACATTTTTGGAGGATAGGCCTTTGTGCCAATTTGCAGCTCTATCTCTAGCACCTCATCCAGAGCTTGTCACAGAGTAGAGGCTCAATGAGTATTTCCTGAATGAGGGAAATGAAAAGAAAGTACACAAAATGAAATATTTGAGCATGACTAAAAGAATTTAAAATCCTATACAAAGGTTAATTATCATAAAAATTCATTCATCCAAAAAAATTATTCTTCCAAAATTAATACACAGAGTCATATCCTTGTTTTACCATGTTTAAATTGATTTGCTGTAATTTCATGTATGAAAGGGTTCTTTTGAAAAGTGGTGAAATATTTTCATTAAATTCCAGTCATCAGTCTACAAAAGAAAAAATATGATGGCTGTCAATGCTCCTGATTTGAATCATGGTGTTGGTCAGTTGGGGGCAGGGAGACATTTTCTCTCATGACTTACTATATAATTAAATGTACTACAATGACTGCCTGGTTTCCTCAAAAAATATGGTATTGGACTGACTCCAAACACTGAAGAAACATTGTACACCAAATCTTGCAGGGCTAAAAGTCTCTATTAATGACAGCCTTTGTTCTCAAAGCTACATCACAGTGGAAACTTCCTAAAGAGATCATCTGCTGGTCACAAAAATGGTTTTGTTTTTCTTTTCATTTGTTTTTAAAGAGACAATTACCAGAGGCTCCTATTCTTTTATTAAAAATCAAAGCTAAGAAAATCTTGGGTCTTTAATTAGTTATGGTCTTACAGGCTAGGTAAACTATATTTTAAAAGTTAAGTAATCTTGGGGTGCCTGGGTGACTCAGTCATTAAGTATCTGCCTTAAGCTCAGGTCATGATCCCAGGGTCCTGGGTTCGAACCCTGCATCGGGCTCCCTGCTCTGTGGGAAGCCTGCTTATCCCTCTCTCGTTCTCTCTGCTTGTGTTCCCTCTCTAGCTGTGTTTCTCTCTATCAAATAAATAAATAAAATCTTTTTAAAAAATTCAATAATCTTGTTTTCAACTTTTCAATTTCATTTAGGAATCCTGTATAGCCAAAGTCTTTTCAGCATAAAATTAATACTTATGTACTACTGGAAAAATTTGCAACATTTTAATGTTTTCCTCCAACTTAACATTTTTCATACCCTATGCATTCTTTCTTCATTTATTCATTCAACAATGTGGGTATCCCCTGGTGGCCTAAATCAATGTTTACAAGTTCCTATATTTTAACATGATATTTTGTCTTGTGTCTTTGCTTATTTTGTAAGACTTCAGTTACCCATTTTTGTTTACAAACACATTCATATTATTTGATTTTTACTTGTATCTTACAAACTGTTCACATACTTTCATTTACATTAGCACAATATTTTTCAGAAAGACTCTTACAGAACCTGTAAGATAGCTGAAAAAGACAAAGAGAGAATAACTAGATCTTGTATTTTTTTTCATCTCTAGAACTATTTCTGTTCTAAGAAAATAAATTCAACAAATTCTTTTGGCCAACATAAAATAATTCAAATATGAAATAAAAAAGTTAATACCTCTTCTAATATGTATATGTACATGATTATATGTCCAATGTCTTTTTTGTTTACAATAAGTTCTGTACCAGGAGGAGTTTTTTTTTTTTAATGCAATTAGAACAGTGCTTTATAACCTATGGGTATATAGGGAAAATTTAATTTATTCTAATTTAATTAATCCCTTAGTGTTTATTCTGTTTATTCAGTGGTACATGAACTCTAAAATATCTTCTCTTTTTGGCAAAATATGTAGAATATAACATTTGTCATCTGTTAATCCAAAAATTTTATACTAGCATATTTTGTGATTAAATTTCTGTGATCAAATATATCATACATATGGTACATAATTAACAATTTGGACTTAAGAGAAAGTTCCATTTTCTTTGTCAGTCCACATTTTTTCCACTAACTATAAGTAACAGAATGGGCTTTTTTTTTTTTAAGGTTTTATTTATTTATTTGACAGAGAGAGAGATCACAAGTAGACAGAGAGGCAGGCAGAGAGAGAGAGGAGGAAGCAGGCTCCCCACTGAGCAGAAAGCCCTACGTGGGCCTTGATCCCAGGACCCTGAGATTATGACCTGAGCTGAAGGCAGAGGCTTTAACCCACTGAGCCACCCAGGCACCCAGGACTTTTCTTATTTATATGAAGTCAGTAATTTCATATCCAATTTTCAATTTTTACTTGAATTTTAATTATTTCTATGTAGTTCATAAAAGGCTCTATTTCTCTCATGATAGACTGTGGAAAGAAAGATAGATTTTATTTCACTTTAGCCAAGATGATAGACTAGATATTTTCTGCATCTCATGCAAGTATTTTCCTAGTCTAGATATAATATTTAAAAATAACTTTGTGTACTTATATGCAATGGCTGCTTTGTTTTAATTTTTTTTTCTTTAGGAAATCTAATAAGTATATAGAGACCTACCTCATGGACTTGAGATGTATACCTAAGGTATATATTAATCAGGTGACAGACTTTTCTGTTGTATGAACAACATATTGTTAGTTAAGGTATCCAGAAAAAATAAATTGCCTTTTATTTTTTTCTTTAAGTTTCTGTAATATTCCTGAAGTGCAAAACAGAAGGAAAGAGAAAAGAAACTTTGATATGTGAGAGCTACGTGTTTATACAAAATAGGAGCATTCTTCTGGGAAATTCTTCCAAATAAAGGAAAGGAAAAGGAAAAGCCAAGTGGGTGTCAAGAAGGAAAACAGCAAGAGTAGAACTAGGTAATCACAGACAAGTTAAGACAAGGTGAGGGAAAGAGCAATCAAGTGATCAAAGGAATGACCAAGAAGTAAGAGTAATAAAAAGGTAAATACTATGGAGTGGTGGAGAACATAGGGGCAGTACAAGAAATCAAGAGGTTCACAATCCAATCTTGGTACAACTTACTCCTGGCTACGACTGCTATTCATTTATAGATTCAGCCTGTATTCTGATACCCTTATAAATTGGGAGTTGAGTGAGATCAAGATTATCTTTCCCCAGAGAAAAAGACCTTGAGACCAAAAAAACTGAAGAGAAAAGGATTTCACAGGGCCTGGACTTCTATGAGGAGCTGCATACTTTCAGATGAGCTTAATAGTTGAGCTCCTCAGAAACGAAGACCTTGTATTTACAGTGATGCAACTGGAGACTGGGGGACTGAGTAGGTTTCAGGAGTGGAAGCTTTCCTTGACAAGTTGGCTTGGAACTGTACTTATCTTATAGCTAACCCAGACTGTCATGAACCCATCCTTTTAGAATGAAAATGGCAGAATCCACTGAAGTGAGGGAAGACTTGGAGTGTGCTTTCAGCTTTAAGTACTCCGTGGCACAAGCCTTCACTTCCTCTAGTCTCTCCATGGGTCCAAAGGCACTTTGTGGTAAATCAGTACGCCACAAGTCTCCACATCCATTAAGCTTTACTCACTTAATAGGCAGGGGTGACTATTAGGATCAGAGCTAAAATTAATAAGCAGTATGGACTAGCAAGACTCTGAGGAAGTCATTATCTGTCTTCCAGATGCATGGGCGGGGGGGGGGGTGAGGAAAGTATGGCAGTAACTGTGCATCTGAAAATATTCATATTTTTTGGCCCCTATCCAGATCTTGACTAATAATTTTGAAATGCTGAGGACAGAAGTTAAACAGGCATCTAGATCCATGTCCACCAGGGAGCCCTTGATCAGCTAGCCACGGGCAAGCAGTGAGGAGAGCTCTAAATCTTGAAACCAGGCCAAGGAAATAAAATCTAGTGGATCTGGGCCCATTGTAGGTACTATTGGAGGGATGGAGTCCAGGTGAAGATAAAGGACAAAGTCTCAGAAACAAGGATTGGTTGAGAAGATAGGCAATTATTTGAGGTGAGTTGTGTAAACTAAAGGAAGTTCCTTCTTGTTAAAGGCCCAGCAACTATAAATAATGAAGCACATAACTAGAGCCTTATGCATGTTTCTGATTCTCCTGCCTAAATGTGGATGAGCAAATGATGTTGAGAAATAAGAGGGTAGGGGCGCCTGGGTGGCTCAGTTGGTTAAGCGACTGCCTTCTGCTCAGGTCATGATCCCGGAGATTGAGCCCCACATAGGGCTCCCTACTCCCCAGGAAGCCTGCTTCTCCCTCTCTCACTCCCCCTGCTGGTGTTCCCTCTCTGACTGTGTTTCTTTCTGTCAAATAAATAAAATCTTGAAAAAAAAAACAAAAAGAAATAAGAGGGTAAAAAACAATGGATGAGGAATTACAGCTTATCTGGAGTTAATTTTTAAGATGCTTAGGCATTCAAAAAAGATTATCAATATGTTATCATTTAATTAGCATTAATTTACAATGTAAACTCAAGTCACTCTCTTCGGTTTTCTAAAGATTTCCTGAATGGTCTCTTTGATTATTATTTGTAATTTCTTTTCACAAAGAATTTTTTTATTTTTTAACTTAAATATCTAGAAAGTCATCAAAGACAATACGAGAGTGTATTGCTTTCTGTTAATGCTTCACCATTTTTTTCTGTTATGAGGAAGTATTTGGGGAAGATTGGGCCATGAAAAATAGAGCTAGTTCTAATCTAAACTTAATATTAAGTAGGACACATTGCATCGGAAACAGTAATATGTATATACTGGAAATATTAGATAATAGTAATAATTACTAACATTCATTGGAATGTTTACAGCTTGTCCCATGTATTAACTGCTTCACATATATTAATTCATTGATGGAATCAATGAAATAAAATGGTGATAGGAGGCCTATTTGGAATGATATTCCCTCAAGAAAAAAAAAACAAAAAACTTTACTATCAACAGATCCCTGAAAGTCATTAAATGCCTACTTATCAGAATTTGTGCCATTGGGTCCAGTAGAAACCAATTAAGTGAACTGGCTACCATTCACCAATTAGGTTTGTCAATCTAAGCAGGAATCTTCTTATGGCCTCAGGAATAGATGATGCTTCACCTCTTGTTTTTTCCTCTTTCTTTTTGTCCTAAATATCATACATTGACAATATCTCCTCAAATTTCTTATTTATTCAAGAAAGACAAAAGAATGACACTTTTACCTTTAGCTATGCCATTCATTGATCCACTTTGTTCTGGGCTTTATTTTGGACTAACCCAATTAATTTTTCATGATCTGAGACAAATAGAATCTTAGAGAAAACTTCAAGGGGCTGGTTTAAGAGTCATTGTCTCTCAGAACCAAGGTGTGACATAATTATGTATTAACCATCAACAGAAATAACAATTTGGGCAAGTTTTTGCCCATGACCTGTATGATCATTGCCATCCTCAGCTTCACATTGCTATAGGCCCCTGATCCCTAAAAACATTACATCTGGGGCCAAATTTAATCAAGCATCAGGGTTAGCTGAGTATATTGGGTAGTCCTGATACCAGCTCTCCAATAACAAAGTAAAAGTGGCAAAGGAAGACTGAGCAGAAATGGCTTGGCAGGAAGAGAAATAGAGGCTAAAAATATACAGAAATGAAAATTGGAGTCCTAAGTATATGGAACAAGAAAAAAAGGAGAAAATTGACCCTAATTTAGAAGAAGTTTTTTAAATAGAAAAAATTCAAAGGAATAGAGGTTGTTTTACCTCATAAAGAAATTCCAGGCTCTGGATTTCCTGCCTCATTAAGATAATTTCTGTGAATTGAAAAAAGAAGTGGAAAGAGATATAGTTTGGTGAGAGGAAAAAGGAAAAGAAGCAGTTGAATGCGTGTAGTAGAGAAAATACGAATTTTGTGCCAAAATCCACATTGATAAGTTGATGTGGATATATTTCATTATTGTTTCTTACCTGTACTGTCTCAAATTAGATAAATGTTTGGGAAGTATCACTTATTCCTGAACATTACAATAAGCTGAAGCTTAAAATTGATTAGAAATTTTATTCATATCAATAAGTTGGAACTAATTTTTTGCTGTTTAACTGTTATAACTTTCATCAGTTACATATTTGTTAACCTTCAATAAATTTATCATTTTTCATTAAAGATTGAATTAATAAATCAATTTTAACTAGAGTATTCTTAAAATTGTAACAATCAAAAATAAACTAATACTTTTTTAAATGCAAACAAATATATACATATATATGTGGAAAAAGAATAAAAACAGAACAAAAATAAGTGATTTTTAATACCCTGGAGTATATATTTCTCAGTCTTCCATCTATGCATATGGATGTGATACAGATTTTATAAAAATCGGATTACACTATAAATACTGTATAACAACACACTTTTTTCACTTAGTATGTTTTGCACATTTGGCTATGCAAATATAAATGCTTCTATAATATTATTTTCAGAAACTTTGTGACATTCTATCCAATGGCTAAACATTTCTGCCAACCTATATAAAAGTTTAGTTTTTCCAATTTTTGCTATTATATGAAACAAAGAACATCCATTATATCTACATTTTTGCAAGCATCCCTAATTATTGCATTAATGTTAGTTTCCCTTAAGAGAAAATGCAAAAGGAGTCTACAGCCAAATTCCCCTCCAGAAAATTTTTAATGATTTATAATCCCTCTAATAACATATGAAAACACACAAGTGCATGAAGAAGGAACTGAATCAGAGGGTAAACAGTTGTGATAAACCCTCAGGGGACTCCAATATCCCCTTGTTTTTGAGTTCATATCCTATAGAATCTCCTAACCTTGAATATGAGTGGGCTCTATGGCTTGCTTCTTTCTCATTGGGAGAATGTGGAAAAGACAATAGGATATTACTCTTGTAATTGTTATATTTGTTATATAAGACTCCATCTTTCCAGCAGACTAGAGGCTCTCTGTTATGGCAGCTTCCTTCTTCCAAACCAGCAGCAAAGTGGCAATGTTGGAGAAGTTTACATAGTAAGGGACTTACAATGACCTCTAGGATCTAAGGATGACTTTCAGCAAGAAACCACAACCCTCAGTCCTTCAGCAACAAGGAAATTAATTCTGCCAACAACCTGAGGGACTTTGGAAGCCTTTATTTCCTTAGTTTAACCTCTGATGAGACCATAACCCTGACTGACAGCTGAACTGTAGCCTGGCAAGACCCCATAAAAGAATTTAGCTGAGCAATGACCATACTTCTAGCCTACAAAACTGTGCAAAAACAAATGTGTGAAGTTTATAGTTACTAAGAATGTGGTAATTTTTTATACAGCAAGCATCAGAAAGCTCTTACATTGAGCAAACTGTCAATTTATCCATTTACTTATTTATACCAATATTGACTCATGGTCTCTTACCCTTTACTGTCATTATGTCTTCTGATTCTCATAATGTCCCAGATGTGGTCAGTGTGAACCCTTCTAGTTGGGCTCTGTGTCCTTTTGATATCTGCCATCATTTTTTGATTACTTCTTTGCTTTTTGGCACAATGAGATGTTCCAGGATCATCTTATACTTTCTCTTACCTACTTTTGAAATCAGCTATTTTATCTAAGGACACTTGCTTCTTCTTCTTTTTTTTTTTCTTTTTTTTTTTTTTTTAAAGATTTTATTTATTTGACAGAGAGAAACACAGCCAGAGAGGGAACACAAGCAGGGGGAGTGAGAGAGGGAGAAGCAGGCTTCCTGCCGAGCAGGGAGCCCGATGTGGGACTCGATCCCGGGTCTCCAGGATCATGACCTGAGCCGAAGGCAGTTGCTTAACCAACTGAGCCACCCAG
>PITA01004995.1:0-90143 GCA_004023965.1 Spilogale gracilis | reverse complement strand
CACTTGCTTCTTCTTGAATGGAGAATAGTTTTTAGAAACCAAAATTTGGGCTCAGTGTGTGCTCATCACTGTTGGGATATCACAATGTCACTATATACATATCCATCTACATCTACTGGAAATTAAGTTCATATCGATGCCCCAATGCCTTCAGTTCCAATGTAATACTGTGAGGTTCACTCTAGCTATATCTTTGTCTATTTATAGCTCCTTCCCAAAAATGAGAAACTCAGCCCTCATTATCCATAATATTAACATATTTGATTAATCTCTCTGTACGTAACTAATCTCCTTTAGCCACTATCCCTTCCTCTTTACAGACACTGTCCTAATATCACTCAGGTTCTACTATGCTGTTCCAAGCAGTAGCTGCCTTTCCTCCCCAAACTCTTCCTGCCAGCATGGACATTCTCCTTACCCAGTTTGAAATTTTAATCATCAAGTTTTAGGTTTCCCACCCACCTGCTCCCATATGGATGTCCTACCCAACCCAGTTGGATTCTGTCACTCCAAGTCAGATCATCCTTCCATATGGATGCTGTCCTCACTGTACTCGACTTCTGGCATGCTAAGTCAGGCCACTGGTATACATGAACATACCTTCTCATCTCACTCAAGTTCTAATAATGCATGTCAGGCCTTCCTGCTTAAATCCCCTCCTATCTGTCTTCAGGTTCTGATGTCCTATAGCAGGACATTCCATTGGATGGATGATTTTCTAAGACAGTTTAGGCTTTGACACCCAGCTCTGGACAGTCCTCTTATCCACATTTAGGTTCTGATACCATGATTCTGTGGGGATGCTTAGACACGGATACCCTACAGTATATATTCTAATGCAGAGATAACCCTCGCCCCTTTTTAGGGTTTCAACAACCAGGATTGGCAGGTATTCCATGAAGAGATTTCCTCACCCTGATTGGGTACCTATACCTCAATCTAGACCGCTATGACCCCTCAGTGAAGTCACTCCCTGGCTCAGTCTCACCTATGGCTTTGAATTTAATTTTTCAAAGAGAGGAAGAAAAGAAGGAAAGGCAAAGTGAAGGAAAAAAAGGATAATGTGAAGGGGGATGAGAAAAGAAGAAAAAACTGATTTTTTGATTGATTGATTAATTCTATTTAAGTAAAATCTCAGAATAAATATCATATGTTAGCATGTGTAGTGATGCTATATATTTCCAGGCCTTATAAGCTTGCTCAATTTAAATATACATAAGATTGTTAAAACTTTTAGCCATTCTGACAGGTGTGAGGTGACATCTCATTGTGATTTTGATTTGCATTTCCCTGATTACCGATGCTTAGCATCTTTTCATGTGCTGATCATCTGTATGTCTTCTTTGCAGAAATGTCTATGCATGTCCCTCTGCCAATTTTAAATTGGATTGTTTGAGGGGGGATTGGTGTTAGGTTAAATTCTTTATATATTTTAGATACTAACCTTTTATCAGGTATTCATTTGGAAATATTTTTCCCATTTAGTAGGTTGTCTTTTAGTTTTGTTAAAAGGTTGTCTTTTAGTTTTTGAAACTTTGCTGTTCAAAAGCTTTTTATTTTGATGCAGCAACAATAGTTTCTTTTTATTTTTGTTTCTCTTGACTCAGGAGACAGATCTAGAAAAATGTTGCTATGGTCAATATCAGAGAAATTAGTGCTTGTGCTCTTTTCTAAGACTTTTATGGTTTCAGGTCTCATATTTAGGTCTTTAATCCATTTTCAGTTCATTTTTGCATATGGTGTGAGAAATTGGTCCAGTTTCATTCTTTTGCATGTAGCCATCCAGTTTTCCCAACACCATTTTTTGAAAGGACTTTTTCTCATATTCTTGCCTCCTTTGTCAAAGATTAATTGACCAGATAATTGTGGGTTTATTTCCAGGCTCTTTATTATATTCTATTGATCTATGTATCTATTTTTGTGTAACTGCCGTACTGTTTTTATTATTACAACTTTATAGTATATCTTGAAATCTGGGATTGTGATGATGCTTCCAGGTTTTCTTTTTTAAAAATAGTTTTGTTCTTTAAGGTATTTTGTGGCTCCATATGAAATTTTGTCCTATTTTTTCTAGTTCTGTGAAAAATGTTGTTGGTATTTGGTAAGGATTGCATTAAATCTATAGATCACTTTGGGTAGTGTGGACAATATGTGTTCTTCCACAAGCATGGAATACCTTTCCTTTTGTTTGTGTCTTCTTAAATTTCTTTCATCAATGTTTTAGTTTTCAGAGCACAGGTTTTTCACCTCCTTGGTTAAGTTTATTCCTTAGTATCTTATTATATTTGGTGCAACTATAAAGGGGATTGTTTTTTTATTTCTCTTTATGCTACTTTATTATTAGTATATAGAAATGAAATGAATTTCTGTATATTGATTTTGTATCCCATAATGTTATTGAATTTGTTTATTAAAGTAGTTTTTTAGGGATTTCTATATAGAATATCATGCCATCTGCAAATAGGGAAAGTTTTACTTCTTCTTTACCAATTTGGATGACTTTTCTTTCTTTTTCTTGTCTGATTGCTGTAACTAGTCCTTCCAATACTATGATGAATAAAAGTGGTGAGACTGGACATCGTTGTCTTTTTCCTAATCTTAGGGAAAATTATCAGTTTTCTCCCATTGAATATGATGTTAGCTGTCAGTGTTTCATAGATGATCCTTATTACATTGAGGTATGTTCCCTTTAAACCCACTATGTTGAGGGATTTTTATCATGAATGCATTTTATCATGAATTTTATACTTTGCCAAATGTTTTTCTGCATCTATGGAAATGATCGTATGGTTTTATCCATTTTCTTAGTGATGTATCATGTTGATTGATTTGAAAATATTGAGCCAAATTTGCATTCCAGGAATTAATCCCACTTGATTGTGGTGAATGATTTGTTTAATGTATTGGTGGATATGTCTTTTTTAATATATTGCTGGATTTAATATAAAATACATTTTGTTGAGGATTTTTGCATCTATGTTCTTGAGAGATATTGGCCTGTAGTTCCTTTTATTGTAGTGTCTTTATCTGGTTTTGGTATCAGGGTAATGCTGGCCTCAATAGAATGAATTTAGAAGCTTTCCTTCCTCATATTTTTTGGAATAGTTTGAGAACAGTGTTAAGTCTTCTTTAAATATTTGATAGAATTCAACTGTGAAGCCATTTGGTCCTGGGCTTTTGATCACTGGGAGTTTATTGATTACTGACTTGATTCCATTGCTAGTGATCCATCTGTTCAAATTTCCTATTTCTTCCTGATTCAGTTTTGAGAGTTTACTTGTTTCTAGGAATTACATTTCTTCTAGGTTGTCCAATTTGTTGGCATAAATTTTTTCATATTATCTTATAATCCTTTGTATTTCTGTGGTGACATTTGTTATTTCTCTTCTTTCACTTTTGATTCTGTTTATTTGAGCCCTCTTCTTTTTTTTTTTTTTTTAAAGATTTTATTTATTTATTTGACAGAGCAAGAGAGATCACAAGTAGGCAGAGAGGCAGGCAGAGAGAGAGGAGGAAGCAGGCTCCCTGCTGAGCAGAGAGCCCCATGCAGGCCTCAATCCCAGGACCCTGAGATCATGACCTGAGCCAAAGGCAGACCACTGAGCCACTCAGGTACCTTGAGTCCTCTTATTTTCTTTTGCTGAGTCTGGCTAAAGTTTTATCAAATTTGTTGATCTTTTCAAAGAGTCAGCTCCTGGTTTCATTGATCTGCTGTACTGCTTCTTGTTTGTTTGTCTTTGTTTTTGTTTCTATTTTGTGTATTTCTGCTCTAATCTTTTTATTTTTCCTTCTTGTGGTTTTAAGTTTTGTTTGTTCTTTTCCTAGCTCCAAAGATTTTGGACCACTGTGTTTTCACTTTCATTTGTCTCCATGTATTTTTGATTCCCTCTTTGATTTCCTGGTTGACCCATTCATTGTTTAGTAGCATGTTATTTAACTTCCATGTATTTTTGTTTTTTCCAGATTTTTTCTTGTAGTTGATTTCTAGTTCCATAGCTTTGTGGTCAGAAAAGATGATGGTATGACTTCAATCTTTTTGAATTTGTTGAGGCCTGTTTTGTGGCCCAATATGTGATCTATTCTGGAGAATGTTCCATGTTCACTTGAAAAGAATGTGTATTTTGCTGTTTTAGGATGGAATGTTCTGAATATAACTGTAAGATCCATCTGGTCCAATGTGTCATTCCAAGCCACTGTTTTCTTATTGATTTTCTGTCTGGGTGATCTATCCATTGATGTCTATGGAGTGTTAAAATCTTCTACTATTATTGTATTATAGCCATTACTTCCTATATGTTTGTTACTAGTTTTATATATTTGGGTGCTGTCGTGTAGGGTGCATAAATATTTACAATTCTTTTATCTTCTTGTTGGATTGGTCCCCTTTACAATTATGTAGTATCCTTCTTTGTCTCTAGTTACAGTCTTGATTTTAAAATCTGTTTTTTTCTGAAATAAATATTGCTACCTTGGCTTTCTTTTCATATTCATTTGCATGATAGAGGCTTTTCCATCCCTTCATTTTAAATCTGCATATGTCTTTAGGTCTGAAATGAGTCTCTTGTAGCCAGCTTATAGATGGATCTTGTCTTTTTATCCATTCCATCATCTTATGTCTTTTGATTAGAGCATTTATCCCATTTACATTGAAAGTAATTATCAATGGGTATGTACTTATTGACATTCTATTACTTGTTTTATGGTTGCTTTTGTAGTTCTCTTCTGTATGTTTCTTATTTTGTTCTTTTTCCTCACAGTTTTCTGGCTTTCTTTAGTGATATACTTGGATTCTCTTTCTTTATTTTTTCCATATCATTACTGATTTTTCATTTGTGGTTACCATTCTGCTTGTATATAATATCTTATGCACATAACAGTCTATATGAAGTTATTAGTCACTTAAGTTTACCATTTTAGGTATATACTGTCATACTTTACATCCTTGTATTTTGTAAATCCCTTAACTGATTTTTATAGATATATTTAATTTTACTGCTTTTGTGCTTCCTACTTTTCTTATTCCTATTTATGGTTTTTCCTTTCCACTCTAAGAACTCCTTTTACATTTCTTATAGAACTGAGTTAGTGATGATGAATTACGTTAGCTTTTGTTTGAAACTTTATCTTTCTATTCTAAACATAGGTCTAGCTTTCTATTATCTAGCCTTGCTGGATAGAGTAATATAAGAACATTTTGTAGTACCTATATAATAGCACATATAATGTTGTTAAAATAATGTATAATAAAATATAAGTTTTATTTATTTCTTCTAATAGAGTTAGTAAATTTCCTAGAAGAGCTTTCTTAATTTACCTTAAGACCAATTAAAATATATCATTTTTATTTTTTTATTTTTTTACTTTTTTTAAGATTTCATTTATTTATTTGAGAGCGCGTGAGAGAGAGCAAGAGAGAGAGAAAGCATGAGCAAGGGGAGGTCAAAGAAAGAGGGAGAGAGAGAGGCAGAGTCCCCACTGAACAGGGAGCCCTACACAGAGCTCAATCCCAAGACCCTGAGATCATAACCTGAGCCAAAGGTAGACACTTAAGTGACTGAGCACCCCTAAAATATACTATTTTTAGTCCAAAAAGCATGAATGTATCTGTTGAAATGTAATATGTGGACTCTATCTTTTCAATAAATGATTTCAAATTACTCAAATCTGTACTCTCAGAGGAGACTCTGTTCAATAAAATCTGTTTCCTAGGAGTAAAAGTATGGTAAGAATAAAGTAATGAAAAAAAAAAAACTAACAAAGGGGAAAATAAATATATTGTGCAAGGGCTGGAGTATAATGAAATTTTTACTGGAATAAGTGGTACTAACTGTAAATTACATCTGGGTGGTCAAGCCACAAAGGAATGATGCAATCAATAATAAAACTATATATATTGTGACATTATTACTTTTTTACCCCTCCTTTATCTTGGTTTCTTCTTTTTCTAAGATCTTTGTGACATATATAGTGTAATCCCTGGTAACCTTTATAGTGATAAAATTTGCTGAAATGTAGTTTATGGAACACTTAAGTCAAGGATAAATGTATCCTGAAAATGTTTTGTTAGAAAATCAGCTTTTATTTCCAGACTATTTATTGCAACTTTAAATTTTTTAATAAGTAAGAATTTTTAATGTTGAGATTTGATTTTAATTTTTTATGTTTTTATAGACATTATGTCTAATTTTTATGAAAATTAAGACCTTTATTTAAGAATAATAATTATATTATTTTGCCTCCTTATTTATAACTAATAATGTTTATCACTTATTCAGTAAATTTCAGGCACTTGAATTCTTTCTTTATTCCATTTAATAACCTTTTGAAGTAGATGCCACTGTTAACCTCCACATTTTCCAAAGAGGAAGATGAATTTTAGAGAAGTAATAAATCCATGGTTACAGAGTTAGAAAGTGGTAAAACCACACTTAAAATTCAGGTTTGTCTGATTCCAAGGACGATGATTCATTAATGTTCTACCCTGTCCTAGATGAAACCAATTTTGTTTTTAAATCTCTATAATTGTGATTTTCTACAGGCAAAATGGTAATACGTGAATATAAGGGCTTCTTTAATAATAACTATTTTAATAGGTTTTAGAAATAAGTGTCCTAGAGCATCAAAGTGGCCCAGTTGGTTAAATGTCTGTCTTTGGCTCAGGTGGTGATCTTGGGGTCCTGGGATTGAGCTCTATGTCAGGCTCTCTGCTCAGCAGGGAGCCTGCTTCTCCCTCTACCTCTGCCTGACATTCTGCCTGCTTGTTCTCTCTCTCTCTTTACTTAATAAGTAAATAAAACCTTAAAAAAAAAAGTAGTTTTCTAAGTTCACTATACAGAACACACCAAAGCATGAATTCTTCATGTTTTCCTTGGTTTGTTTACCTGAGAGTCCAACAATGCACAGGAGGGGTGAGGTTTCACATGCAACTGGATTAGAAAGCATGAATTCACAAATGTATGAATTCTTCATGAGGAGGGATGACTGACTTCTGACTTGTACTCACCATTGCACTTATTAAATTTCTTTTCCTCAGTGTTAGTGAAATGATTACAAATAACTAATTATTAACCTTCTGGCATGTATTTAGAAATAAATGTCATTCTCAAAGTTGGAAACTATGTAACATTTGCCCAATACCATATACTTCCCCATTGCCCCATCCCTACTTCTAGTTGATCTTCTAAGTGCATTGCAAATTAGAAATAAGGACTTTACAAAGTACATATTTAGAAATCTCAGGTAATTGTCTATAGCAGCACTGTCAATAAAAATATAATATAAATTACACCTAGGATTTTCCATTTTCAGTAGCCATACTAATAATTTAAAAGGTGAAATTAGTTTAATAATAAATTTTATTTAACATAACATATAAAATATAATTTTCAACATGTACTAATGAAAAAAATTACTTGTAAGATATTTTATGTTCTATTTTTTTATATTAAGTCTCCAAACCCCAGTGTGTTTTTTATAGTCACAAAATATTTCAATTTGGACTAGCCACATTTTAAGTGCTCAGCAGCTACATGTGGCTAGTGGATGCCATATTGGAAAGTGCAGGTCTAGACATTTTTACCTAGGTTTCTGGCTTGCAAGTGACATAATTTAGATAAAATAGGAGTTTACTGTTCAGTAAAATCAGGAAAAGTTCAATAAACAAAGAAACAAACATGTAGCTGAGGACTCAAGAACCAACAGAGCAGGGAACTTGATGACTTTGATTAGCTTCCTTCTCTCACATTGCACAATGGCTTTCTCTACAAGGTTGGCAACAAAGCCTTCAGCAGTTCTCAAAGTTCATATTCCACAGAAGATTGTTTCCAAGCTTATATCTGCAGGACTAAATCTCCTCCTTAAATTCATCTCAGTAGTCTGAAGACAGAGCTCTAAGATATGTATCTATTGTTTTGCTTATCTAGTAAATTCTGGTAAGAAGAGACCCTTGTTTCATTCACTCTTTCCTTCTGGTGGGTATGGGGAATTTGTGGCAAAACTTCCTCATCACAGCAATCCAGGATGACCGAGTAGTGTACTCCATCACTGCTCTTGAAGCAGTGATTAGTCTTAGGTAAATATATAACCTAATTAGTACAAATCATAATTATTTGGTGGAGGATTGATACAGATGATAGATGGGGGAATTGCATGCTATCTCCAACTGGGAAAATGAGTTAACATAATATCATATAACAGATATATATATATCCCAACAGAGTGTTGAGATTCATTTTTGTTGTTATTAAGGAAACACCTGCATGAAAATAAAGTCAATTTAGAGAAAAAGATGACAAGGAGATGAAGAGAAGTAGTGTCATAATGACATTGTGGAAATCCCTGAGTTCAGTCATGTCAAGTCCATTTTCACCCTATGCTACATGCTTTAATAAAGGTGGCTCAGAAATGATAGGGAGTGGCATGAACCTAAAATTGGTCCAGCTGGGTCAAAGCTCCAAGCCACAATGTCACTATGTAGAAAGTAAAATAAAAATTAAAAAAAAAAAAAAAACATTCAAACCAGATCTGATCTGGTTAAAAATACAATGAATGGCTTGTTTTTATTGAATTAAGCCTTCTTTAGAAGACCATAAATGCTGAACAAAGTACATAAAGTCATTGGAGAGCAATCAACTCAGGCGAACTTTAGGGATGACAGTACTTGAGAAAAGAGAAGCACACAGGTAAGCTCCCTATTAACCTCACTTATTCTCTGAAGACAATTTCCACATTGTGGGTAGAGGAACACAGCCCAAGCACAAGGTCATATCCTTGGCTGAAGAGACAGAGGTTGGCTGCGGTTTGAGGAACAACACTGAGAAGAAGAAACAGCAGACAGGAGACTAAAATTCTCTGTGGAAATTCATAGTAAGTCTTTTGCTGTTTTCCAAAACTCACATGTGTAAGGCAGAACTACAAAAAAATGTAGTAGAAAATAACAGCTGAAAGAATAAAGAGCCGATGGGAGAGTTCACCTGTGTGGTGGTAGCAAGCGGAGATTGTAGTTCAAGTTCCACCCTTGTTCATGAGTGTTATGAACTTGCACGCACATAACTGTATTTTAGTGGAAACATTGGAAATGCTCCACCCTGGAAGGAAGAGCTAAAATCTGGGAGTTAGAATCACACTATACTGCACCAGTTTGCATTTCTACCAACAGTCCATGAAGATTCCTTTTTCTCCACATCTTGCCATTACTTATTAATCTTCTTTTTTGTTGTTGTTTTGTCTTGTTTTGTTTTTTGTTTTGTTTGATTGTGCTTTTGTTTTATAAAACCCCTCCAACAGTATAAAGTAAAATCTTATTGTGTTTTAATTTGCATTTCCCTGATGATTAGTGATATTGAGCTTGGATTTGGTGTGTGTGTGTGTGTGTGTGTGTGTGTGTGTGTGTCTGCTAGCCATCTGTATGTATTCTTTGGAAAAATGTCTATTCAAGTCCTCTGCCCATTTTAAATTGGAATTTGGGGGGTTTTTTGGTGTTGAGTTATGTAAGTTAATTGTATACTTTGGATACTAACCCTTTATTGGATATATCACTTGCAAAAACCTTCTCCTATTCAGCAGGTTGCCCAGCTGTTATCCTTTAAATAGAAAGTCAATATAATAATATTCCCAGAAATATTATCATGCAAAGACCCACTTTGAAGACTTTGGTGTGGACACTCTTTATCAGAAAGAAAAATAAACCCAGGAGATCACTATGAAACATAAGAAAAGTAATAGTAAGCATTAATTACACACACAGAGATCAAGAAAAAATAAGAAGGGGCACCTGGGTGGCTCAGTTGGTTAAGCAACTACCTTCGGCTTAGGTCATCATCCTGGAGACCAGGGATCGAGCTCCACATTGGGCTTCCTGCTCGGCGGAAAGCCTGCTTCTCCCTCTCTCACTCCCCCTGCTTGTGTTCCCTTTCTAGCTGTGTTTCTCTCTGTCAAATAAATAAATAAAATATTTAAAAAAAATAAAAAGGAAGAAAAATAACTTATGTAACACAGAATATAAAAAAACAGACAATACTGACTGATTAGCAGGGAGGAGAGTTGACGAGAAAAGACAGCAGCTTATTTGTTGGAAGATGGAAGACATAAGTCATGAGAAGTTTAAATAATTAGTAAGAAAAAAATGGGTCTTACTGAGTTTGGGGCAACCAATAGCAAAATTAAAAAAAAAACATGATTTTTAAACCAGCAGAAATCAGAAAATTCAATCTGTACAATAGAAATAGTAACAAGAAGAAAGAAAGAAAGAAAGAAAGAAAGAAAGAAAGAAAGAAAGAAAGAAAGAAAGAAAGAAGAAAGAAGAAAGAAAGAAAGAAAGAAAGAAAGAAAGAAAGAAAGAAAGAAAGAAAACAGTAAAAAGAAAGAAGAAACAAAAGAAACAGAAGGAACACAGTAAATTAAAGTATGATGTTAGAAATAAGTTTCATTATAAGATTACAATGTATTATATATATTGTTACAAAATATATTACAAGAAATCTAAATGAAACATCAAAGTAAAAAATCCAAGATTGTCCAATAGAATCTAGGAAAACAAATTCAGCAATATCTTGTCAATCAGAGGATATATATTTTTAAGGATTTTATTTATTTTTTCAAAAAAAAGTGAGAAGTAGACAAAGAGAGCACACACAGAGAGAGAGAGAGAGAGAGAGAGAGAGGAAGGGGCCCAATGCAGGGCTTAATCCCAGGAACATGGGATCACGACCTAAGCCTAAGGCAGACGCTTAACTGATTGAGCCACCCAGAAGCCCCAATCAGAGGATATATTTAAATCAAAAAAATATAAGCTAAAGAAAAGGAGAAATATGTACTGAGCACAAAGAAATATGTGGTAGCAATTATAATATCAGATAAAAATGGAATTTGAAGTGAAAACTATTACTACAGGAAAAGATGTTTAAAATGTTAAGATAGTAATAATGCTAGTAATACTAATACTAAAGAATACATATAAAGTGATTAACATATATCAGGTGCTGTTCTAACCACTTCACATACACATTTAATTCTCATAACTACCCAACCTTACAGGTACTCTTATTAACCACATTTAATAGAGGAGAAAGGTGAGGTCCAGAGGGGTTTAATAACTTGCTCACAGCCAGAAAGCATTAAAACCAGAATAAAACCCTGGCACCGTGGTCTCAGATTTCATACTATTATCTATTAAATACACTAATCATGAACACATACACAAGCAAAGACACAGAAGATTTAAGTAATAAGTACGGCTATTGAATACATATATAGAGAACTTCACTTTTACCAATAAGATGTAAGAATGTTAGCTTTCATACATTATTAAAAAACATCTCCCTCATTTTTTCTCCAGCTCTCCCATTTCTTCTGACCTATGTATTTAGCTTATGAGTCAACTTCTCAAACTTATCTTGTTGAAACTTATTACTCCTAAACCTACCTTACCCATCCTATACTTCTTTCTTCTTTCACTCTTCACATCTATTTATCAGAAAATCCTGTTTGCATTGCCTTAAAAATATATTCACAATCCAACTGCATTTCCTTACCTTTACTGAAAATATCCATGATGTAATTCACCTTTACTGATTATCTTGATTATTGCTATAGTCTCCTAACTCTTCTCCTTCTTTCCATCCTTGACCCCACTAAATAGCCAGTGTTTAAGATGAAAATCATACCACTCCTGTGTCCCAAAACTTCTGTTGGTTTCTGACTCTGTCAGAATAAAAACTAAAGTCTTTACAATGTTCTACAAGACTCCATCGTTTGATCGCCACTAACACATGTTCCTGGAAGTGTCTGGGCACGTTTCTACCACAGGATATTGCATGGGCTCTTTCTCCCTGGAATGATATTCTTCGAGTTATCCCAGTGATTAATTCTTTCATCTCCTTTTGTTTTCCACTCAGTGTCATCTTTCTTTGAAGCAAACATTGATTATTCTATTTAAAATGAAATCCAGTGTGTCTGGTTGGCTCAGTCAATAAAACACAAGGCTCTTGGTCCCTAGGTTGTAAGTTCAAGGCCCACATTGGGTCTGGAGTTTACTTAAAAATAAAGTCTTAAAAAAATAAAATTGAAATCCTACCCTACTTGACATTCCCAATCTACCAAAACTCTGTGTTTTTCCTTTCCTATAACATTTCTCTCTATCTTTTATTTGTTTACTAGCTATTGTTAATTATTTTTCTCTACCTGTTAGAATGTAAACTCCATGAAGAAAGATTTTGTCTGTTTTATTTACTAATTTTTCCCAACTGCTTAAAAAGTTCAGACACAGTGTTGCATGATTAAACCAGAAGCCATCAAAAATTAAATTTTGGCAATGCCATATAGAAGCCTAGATGTTAAAGAGAGTGAATATTATACTGTATGTGTTCTCTGGTCACAAAACAATAAAATTGGAAATTAATAATTCAAAGGAACTTTTAAAAATACCCTATTGTCTGTAAAATCTAAGTAAGATACTATGAAAAAAAATCCGAGTTAAAGAACAAATCTTTAGGGAACCTATTAAATGGTAAAAATGGAACAAAAATGAAAATATCATAGTTAAAATTTTTATACATAGTTAAAATTTTTATACAATTTTTATAAAGCAGAATTTGGAAAGACTATACTATATAAAGACTATACCATAATTTGTCATAAAGCAAGAAATATTAAAATAATGCTAATTTCATTTTAAAAAAGAGAAATAGAACAAGGCCAATAGAAACAAGAAGAATACAATAAAATTAAAGGCAAAAATCATTTAAATATATAGAGAAGAAGAATGCTAAAATGAAAGATTGATAAAACGTCAAAACTTTAGCAAGATTTATTTCAGATAAAAAAGGAAGATGCAAAGGAAAAATATACCGGAAAGGGGGAAAGTAATCTTACATACAACAGAGGTTTAAACCTACAGAAAACATCCTTCCTAAAGGAAGAAATGAGTTTAGATGCATAAAATCAGGAATATGATATTGATGTCCATCATCACAATTACTTTTTAGCATAACATGAAAGATTCTTACCAACTGCTATGGTCTGACGTTTGCATCTCCTCCCAAAGAAGTTCAAATTTTGAAATCTGAATGTCCAGTGTGATGGTATTAGTAGGTGGGAACTTTTGGGAAGTGACTAGGTCACAAGGGCAGAACCATCCATGAGTGACATTTAATGACTTTAAGAAAGAGATCTCAGAGAGTTCCCTTGCCTCATTCTGTGCTGTGAAGACACAGTGAGAATTCTACGACCCAGAAGAGAACCCTTATCTGACCATGCTGGTGCTTTGGACTTCTCCCCTTCAGATCCCTGTGCAATAAATATCTGCTGTTGATAAGCCACCCTCTTTGCCGTACTTTGTTATGGCAGCCCAAATGGACAAAAACACCAAGCATTTAAGAAACAGGCAGAAGGGTTATGAAGATCGTAAGTGAAGAGAAAAGATATCTATATAGATAACTCAATAAACAATTTGTTAATGATAATTACAGAGTTCACCTGGAAAAAAGTTAAACTTAGGAACTCAAAGACATTATTAGCAATAAACAGCTAGAAAATAAATTTAAGAATGGTATTCCATTTATAAGATAAATTTAAAAGTACATCACTTTTATTAAAAATAATAAAATTATAAAATAAAAATTACACAAATTTTTTCAGAGAAAAACATTAGAAATCTTAAAGGGAAATGAAAAACTGTTCAACATAATTAGTCATTAAGAAAATGCAAATCAGGGGCGCCTGAGTGGCTCAGTTGGTTAAGCGACTGCCTTTGGGTCAGGTCATGATCCCAGAGACCTAGGATCGAGCCCCACATCAGGTTACCTGCCCCATGGGAAGCCTGCTTCTCCCTCTCTCACTCCCCCCCTGCTTGTGTTCCCTCTCACTCGCTGTGTTTCTCTCTGTCAAATAAATAAATAAAATCTTTAAAAATAATAATAATAAAAAAAAGAAAATGCAAATCAAAGCCACAAAGAGATACCAGTTCACACTCACTAGGATGGTAATAAGAAAGAAAATAAGAAATAACAAGCGTTAGAGAGGATATGGAGAAGTTGAACTCATCATACCTTGCTGGTGGGAATGTAAAATGGTAGAGCTGCTGTGTAAAAAACCTTGACAGTTCCTCAAGGCATTAAATATAGAATTACCGTATGACCCAGCAATTCTACGTTTCCAAGACAGAAAGTTAAAGAATTGAAAACAAGTATTCAAACAAATACTTGTACATGAATACTCAGAGCAGCTGTATGCATAAATAGCCAGAAATGTGGGGGAAATGTCCATCAACAGATGAGTAGATAAACAAAATGTAGTATGTCCACACCATAGAATATCATTCAGCCATAAAAAGGAATAAAGTACTCATATATGCTATGACATAAATGAACTGTGAAACCACTATGCTAAGTGAGAGAAGACAGACACATAAAGTCACATACTGTAACATTCTGTTGATACGGAATATGCAGAATAAGAAAATCCATAGAGATGGAAAGCAGATTCGTGGTTGCCCAGAGCTGGGGACAGGCAGGAAATAGTGACTACTTAATCTGGCAAGGTTTTGTTTTGAGGTGAGGGAAATACTTGAAAATTGATAGAGGTTCTCCTTGCACCGCACTGTGAATGTACAAACATCATTGAATTGTGTGTTTTAACATGAAATTTTATGTTACGAGACTTACACCTCACTAAAAATAAATTTAAAAATAATAAGTAAGTAAATACATACATGTTAAAGGACTGAAAATTTCTGAATACATGGAAATATGAACCATGTTTATTGATGCAAAACTTCACCTTGAAAATGTCAATTATCTACAAATTGCCCATAAGTTCTACTACACCATATAACAAATTAGTATCCCAACAAACTTTTATATGGAAGATGCAAATAACAAGGAGAGAGAAATTACTAACAGCTATTAGGACATATTATAAAGCCATAGTAATAGTTTCCGGCTTCCACCCAGAGTGTAGAAAGATGGAGAAAACTTCACTCCCACTCTGACAAGAAAACCCCAGAACATCTTTAAAATCATTATTGTCTTTCAACTCCTCAATAAACTGAGATTGCAGGGTGACCAGTTTGCCCCTGCGCCAGGAAATGACAGGTGCTCTAACCCCTGTCTGAGCCCATGAGAAAGACAGAACTGCCATACAAAAACGGTAGGAAGAATTCACAATTTACAAATTGCTAAAGGTCAAATGTGGGCAAGCGTGAAGGCTTAAAATCCTAGGCGAGTTGGAAGCTGTAGGTACAGCAGTTTGCATGAATCTGTCGGCTATTCTGCACAGATTTCAAGTGGGCACTCCCAAGAAAAATTGAAAGCCAGTCTGGAAAACAAGAAAGGTCCTGTCAGTAGGGCAGGCTTGAGGACGAGTCATGGCTCTGTTATGGGAAAGACACTAAATGTGCCAGACCTTTCCCATCCACAGAGGCAAAGATACAATGTTGCCAAATGGTAATTCTCCCCAATGTGATCTGTACATTCATTGTAATCTCAATACAAATTCCATAAATTTTAAAAATTGAAGTTTATCCTAAAATATAAGTAGACATGCAAAGCAACTGGAAAATCCAAACACATTTTGAAAAGAGGAGGGAAATGGACACATAACATTTGATTTCAAGACTTTCTCTAAAGCTTCCTTAATCAAGGCAGTGTGGTATCAGCAGAAGAGTCATATAGAAGAGAGGAACACAATAGAGAATCCGGAAACAGACCCACACATTGCTCAATTCTCTCAATAAAAGTACAGAGGAATTTTAATGAATAAGGACAGTCTTTTCAACAAATGACACTGGAACACCTGGCTCTCTGTATGCAGAAAAATAAGCCTTGATCCATACCTCACAACATACACAAAAATTAATTTAAAATAGACTGTGGGGTCCATTGTAAAACTCAAAACTATAAAACTTTTAGAATAAAACATCAAAAAAGCTTTGTGGCTTTGAGGTAGGCAAACATTTCTCACGTACCTCTCCAAAAGCACTATCGATAAAAGCCAAATTTGATATTTTACAACTTCTTCAAAATTAAACATTTATGCTCTTCTAAGAACATTATAAGGAAAATAAATGTCAAGCCATAAACTGAAAATACTTGTAAAACACATATCTCAACACCCACCTGCATCCAGACTGTTATGAATAACTCTCAAAGTAGTAAGTAAGCAAACAACCCAGCAAAAAATAGAAGCAAATAGTTTCAACAGACTTCACAAAAGAAGATATAGGATAGCAAGAAAACACATGAGAAAATGCTCGATAACATGAGTCATAATGGAAAAAGTAAATTAAAATCATGATCAGTACCAGTATCCACCTATTGAAAGACAAGAACAAAGAGAAGAACCAAAGACAAGAACAAAAAGAAAAAGACCAAAAAGAGAACTGATGATATCAGTTGCAGGAGACAGCACAGAGCACCTGGAAGTTCCATATATTGCTCGCTGATAAGAAAAAAGCTATTCTCAAAAGGTTACACATTGTAGGATTCCATTTACACGATGTTCTGGAAAAGGCATTCTGGAGGGACACAAAGCAGATGAGTGGTTCCCAGACACTGCGTTGACTACAAAAGAATTACAAGGGTATTTGGGGAGGGGAAGTGAGAGAACTGTTTCCTCTATCTTGGCTATGGTGGTCGTTACATTGACTCTTTTGTTTGCCAAAAACCACAGAACTCTACCTGAGAGGGTGAATTTCATTATTGATAAATTATACCCTACTACACCTGACAAAACTGCAATATAATAAGGCCACAACAATGGAAATACTATGAAACTAGCATTAAGCTGGAAAACTTACCGAGCCACTGGCAACAGAACACTAGTGGGAATTTAGAAAGTGAGATATGACTGTGAGAATTCACATATGAATGTGAGAACTTAGACAATGAGTTTTTACTACAGAACAACTGGGAATAGATGTCATCTTCTAGATGACACTGTTTACCATGGGAGACAAAAACATGGCTCAATCCCTACTCCACACCAGATACAAAAGTGGGTTTCATGTGGTTTATAGCCTAAATGGGAAAGGTAAGACCAGAGGCTAAGAGAAGAAGCTATAAGGTTGTAGCTTTGTGACCGACTGTTAGGGAAGTTTTCTTGCATAAGGTTTCAAAAGAGAAACCCTAAGGTGAAATCTGGACTTTACCACATAGACTTCATTGTTTTGGAATGGTGCATGGAAAACCCAAGCAGCTAACAAGTTTCTTTAGAGAAATGACACAACTCATCATCAGTGATCAAAATGCAAATTAATAAAGACTTGAAAGATACCTAGTTACCATTAAAACACCAATGACTAAGAATGTAGGAAGCCAAGAATTCCCTCTGTAAGCTGGCATAGCTGTTTTAGAACACAATTGGCAGGTCTTTTATAAAATTAAGTACTGATGTACCATAGACCAAGAAGTTGCATGAGAATGTACGTTTCATAGTTTTGGACAGGCAGAAAATTGGAGTGGGTTCACTGCAGTAGAGCTGGCCACAGTGGGGAGATGGCGGCTGTTTATGCCTCTGCAATACAAAAATATATTAAGTAGAATGTGGTAGCGTCAATGCTGTCATATACAGTCCACCAGTGAGGAACAATAGGACAGATGTACAAACGCTGCTTAATCTCAGTTTGTCCACCTATAAAAGGGAAGCAAGAATACATATATAGTGGAGTTCCTGAGAAGATAATGGGTTAACATAGTATCTTAGTCCATTTGGACTGCTATAACAACAGAAATGTATTTCTCGCAGTTTGGAGGATGGAAGTGTGAGATCAGGTTGCTAACATCGTAGGGTTCTGGTAAGGGCCTTTTGGGGGTTTTCAGACTGCTAGTTCTCCCTATAGTTCCTCAGTGCACAGAGCAGAGGGAGGAAACAAGCTCTCTTGTGACTCCTAATAAGGGCTCTAATCTCATTCAGGGGGCTCCACCCTCAAGACTTCATTTAATCCTGATCACCACCTAAAAGCCTTACCTCCTAATACCATCACACTTCCCCATATGAATTTTGTGGGAACATAAACATTCAGCCCATAGCGTACAGGATACATTCAGACCTTAAGACAGTACCTAACAAAATTATAAATACCCAATAAATATTAGTTACCACTATTTTTAATATTGCATACAACCATATGACAAAATGATTTTTTGAAGTGTTAAGTGAAAAAAGTAAAAACAAAGAAAAACTTTAAAAGAGAGAAAGCTGCATAATTCCCACCACTGTTAAGTGGGTGCATTCTGTAATTTGAGATAAAGCATTTCAAAAGCCGATTTTCCCCCCTTCTGGGATCTTTCTACCAACATCTCAATAAACCTTGAAGAGTTGAAATGCCTCATTCTCATTAGTAACAAACCCTTGAAGACTTTTTTTAAAGATTTTATTTATTTATTTGAGAAAGAGAGAGATCACAAGCAGGGGGAGTGGCAGAGGAGGGAGAAGCAGACTCCCTGCTGAGCAGAGAGCCCGCCAGGGGGCTGATCCCAGGACCCTGGGATCATGACCTGAGCCGAAGGCAGACGCTTAATAACTGAGCCACCCAGGCGCCCCCCAAACCTTGAAGTTTTATAATGAAATTTAACTTTACTTCCTTTGCCTGTTCCCTGAGCCACACTTTCCTTCCTATGCATTCTTCCCGTTTCCCTGTAAGAGCTGAACCATAGGCATGCACCATTGCCCTCTGCTGGACGAACTTTTAGTGTACTATTAAAAGTAGGGTCTAATCTTGGAGAGCACTAAAGTTAAACTCATGTTGTTAAGATTAACTCATAAAATAGTATCAGTGTTACTTAATGTAGCCTCTAAATAGAACTGGGCACTGGATTGCATAGCGACATTTTCCTCCTTTATTTTAGTTCAGAAAGTGTTAAAATATTTTAATGGAGTATGTTCAAGGAGTTAGTCGAGTTTTCTATTTCAGTTGTCCAGGCATATATAGAGTGAGTTTCACTTTGTTTGATGATTTCTTGGGATGTTGGTTTGTTTCTTTAATTTAGTTGAAAGGTTTGAGATTGCTCTTTTCAAAAATATTCTCTGCATTAATTCCACCTTTGAAATCTGAATTCACGTTTCCCATCTCATATATATTAATATCCTATGCTCTTTATCCTCTTGTTAAATCAGTTTCTGACATTGAGATGCATCCAAAGATGGCACTTGGCTTCCTAGAAAAAGATGAATTCCAGGGAATGATGTCTTCATTACTCCGGAGCTACTTCAATCTTAAATTTTATTTTGGTTAGTGTCAGCTCAGCTAAAGTTGCCAAATTCTCTCTTAAAATAATCATATTGATATCAAATAACAATTAATAAAACATTTTAAAGGCAAAGAATTATGATTTTTAAAAAGACAAAGTTGTAAGTCTCAAAGTTTAAATTTTCTTAGTTTTTGTTTTTTTGTTTTTTTGGGTTTTTTTGACAATGGACAATTCTTAATTGTTTTTCCTGGCTAACATTCAAGAAAATTAAAGCCTGGAAATAGCTTTCAGAATTAACTCCCTAAAAATGTTTAATTTGTGTTAAGTATGCCATTTTCCATAGATTTTGCTTATTAGCTTGTTCACTTATTTTGTTGTATCTTTAAACAAATCATGAGCTTTTTTAGTGTCTGCATCGTATTAAGGTCAAGCACCCCTCCTCCACACACTTGACTGAAATGTCACGTGCCAATGACATTTCTCAACACAGTTGTTTTAGTTCTATTAAAAACTAATTGTAATTAAAATAGACAGTTCTAAGCCTCGAGCCTTGTGGATGAGTCAGAAGATGAGTGATGATCTGTGGCAGAGAAGGTTCTTTCTCCACCAAATCTTCTGCTCTGGCTCCTATGCTCCTATATGTGAAGAAAATCTTAACCAAGACAAAGGCAGAAATGGCCAGACAGGCCCTTGAAAGGGAATTAAATGACAGCATTAAAGCACGTTGATTTGCAAGAATAGAGTACAGAAGAAGAAGGCAACTTCGTGACAAAGGTGGTCTTTGTTTGAATCTACTGGATAGATAGCTCTTTAAAGGTAGTTTAGATGAAGTTCTACCTAACCAAAGGAGGATGACTTTGGAGAATCTATATTTCATCTCATTATGGGAATAACATTTAAAGTTAACCATTTACCTGTTCGAGGGTTCTGAGACTACCTCAATATATATGCAAAGTTTTACTGACTGACTGCCAGGATATAATAGCTGTGCTAAAGTTGCTAGAAACTGGCTTTGTATAGCTTTTAAGACGGGCGGTAGAAGTCATATTTGATGAGATCTTCTGTTGTTGGTTTGGTGAGCCTCTTTGCCATCTTTTTTTTTTTAAGATTTTACTTATTTGACAGAGAGATCACAAATAGGCAGAGAGGTAGGCAGAGAAAGAGGGGGAAGCAGGCTCCCCACTGAGCAGAAAGCCCCACATGGGACCTCAATCCCAGGACCCTGAGTTCATGACCTGAGCCGAAGGCAGAGGCTTAACCCTCTGAGCCACCCAGGTGCCAAGCCTCTTTGCCATCTAGTTTGATATTGTTTAGGTTTTGGAAGGCTAGGACATTAGGGACAGCATCTGAATGTAAATGCTTAAGGCTGGCATGTTAGACTGTCTAGTTAATAATTTGAAAGCTTACATCACTGATGAAGGCATGATCTTTGTAGAGAGAGTATTCTAAGGTCAAATATTTTCCCGATGTCCTTTGGCAAGAAACTCTGAGACTAGGGGTGGGAGTTTGTAGGGAAGAAATGAGGGTCTTACTAGAAGTCAGACATAAGGCTCTAGAAGGAAGGTGGCCACAGAGAATTGAGTGTTATGACACACATCCTCAACATGGGCAACAGACCCCTAATATTAAAATTTACTCACTCATATGACACATTCTATTGGGTGTTTAATTTACATCTCAAGTCCATAAGACAAATACAAGGTTTCTAACTCATTACACTTTCTAACTATAATTGAAACCCAGTCTAAACATTTTTGTTCTTTATTTCTTGGCAGCAAGTTTTCTATTTTTAAAACCATTATAATTAAGACTAGATCTCATTCTTTTCCCCATATGCCATGAATTTATTTGATTTTCAAGATCATTTGCCATTTGTACTTAGGCTTTTTGGCATTTTTCACTCATATTTTTTCACCCCAGCTGCTCAGTGTGAAGTCTGAGTCAGGGTCACCCTGCTCTACAGGACAACTAAATGTCTAAGTCTCTGCTTTTTGCCAGATTCAGAGTGGGTGGGAAAATAAATTCACGAGTGTCTCTGGCATCTAAACAAAGCCTCCAGCATTCAGTAGTTGATGCTGGTCACATTTGTTAAGCTGAGAAATATATTTTCCAAAATGTCCTTCCATGCATGCATCCAGGTTAAACATTTGAATAAAATCTAGAAATAAATCAGAGATGAAGCTGATCTCTTTGTACTCAGATGTCTTTGGAGGGGAGGAAGGATTTAGGGAAGCCCAGCAGATCTGGTTTATCCTCTCTGTCCTCTGCTGTATGCTCAGATCTTCTCTACTTCAAGTGTTGCTGACCCACTGTGGCCTCAGGACCACCACCAGACGCTTGACTGGGATTCCACAGAAGTGGAAGCTACACAGAAAGAGGAGCTTTGGGCCTCAACATAAATCCTTCCCTTGCCTGGACTGGCGTGAGTAGCTGGGTATATCTGACCTCTAGAGTAACTGGTCTGTGTTCCAGACCTTCATGTCACAATTCCTCCCACAACTGACTATGATTATTATAATTAATTTTCTATAACACTCATTGCTCTTCTGATGCCTCCACTGAACACTAACAAATGAAATCGGAACTTGCCCATCTTAATTTTTTTTTTTTTTAAATTGGCTCACACTGTCATAACACTTTTCTCATTCATCTGTTTCTTCAGTGTTTCAGGTTAGTCTTTGTGAGACTTTAATACTTAAAGGACCACCAGAACTACCACCACCCCAACAAAGTTTTGTGAAGCTTATTCCTATTATGTGATGATTAAAATTTTCTTTACAAAATGGTTAATCAGAGTTCTTCTATTTGTAGGTCAAATGAAATCTTAGCTGACGAGTCTGAACTAGTTATTGAGGGAGAAAACAGTGACCAAGATAAACATGACGATTACTCATGGAATTTAAAATCTAATGACTGATTACTACCAAATAAATAATAAAATGCTTTGTAAAAAGTGTTATGACAGGAAAGGTATAGAGGTAAAGTAGCATCCTAGACTGGTAGAAGGAGGGGTCAAAAATATTTCCAAGAAGAAATGTGATCTATCTTGGAATATATATATTCCGGGGAAAGAAACAGGATGTTCAGTAGCCCAAGATAAGCAGGAAATGGCACCTTCCTTAAGGAAGTGAAAGTGTTTAGTATACTGGGAACACAGTCTGAGTGGCAAAAAGTAACAGAACAAGAAGCAAGAGGTAAACAGGGAACTTTCAAGCTTTATTATTTTAAGGGTAATAGGGATCGATTATAGGACATCAGTCAAGGAAGTCATATAACTATATTTTGTTGTAGAAATATTGCTGTCTATACACAAAGAAATGAATTAGAATAAAGGACAGATTAACTAGGAATGAAAATAAAGACAACACAGTCAATGAGGCCATAATCCTGTGAATCATGGCCCCAAACTAACAGATATTCTAACAGGTAACTAATAGATAGAGAACTAGAGCTTGAAATCAGAGAAATCAGAGCTTGAAAATAGAATCTTGACAGAAAAGACAAGTGATTTCCCCTCCTGTGTCATCATTCTGAACTGTTCAAGACAGAAACAGTTGTGTCAGTTTCAACTCCTCTTTGCCACCTATGCTATCTTCAGTTTTTCAGCAAATTCTCTTGACCCTACCTTCAAAATATAGAGATCTCAATTACCTATTTTTGAGGATAACCTGTTGCGGATCATTGGCCTCCCAGCCTACCCTCTGCGACATGATTTTACTGCTTTTTCTATGAACTGGTAGAAGTACTTTCTGCCTGGCCTTTGACTTGCTTTGACCCACAGAGTGTACAGGAGGTGACTGACAGTTCTGCGGCCAGCTTACACAGGCTTGGATACTCGGGCTCTGTCTCTCGAAATCCTGCCACCACCACATGAACAAGAACAGGTCAGCCTGGAGGAGGATAAAACAACATGAAGAGGGGAGGTCAGACATCCCAGCTGAGACTGTCAAAGGCCAACTGACAGTCAATCTTCCAAAATCTGGGATGGCCAAGATCAACTAAGCTATCCAGCAGCCAACCATAGATGAGTGGGTAGGCTCAGTGGAGACCCTACAAAAAAGATATCCAGACCACCTAAAGATGAGTGAGTGATAATTAATACTTAAAGTTTTGAGCGCTGAGTTTTGGGGTGATGCCTCATCAACTGGTCTTTCTGATTCCAGCTTTGCATCCTTTATACTAACCACCAGAATATTTTGTTAAAACATTAAGTTATATCATGATGCTTTTCCCCTCAAAACACAGTGACAAGGCAGATTTCTTCTTTTTTAAGATTTTGTTTATTTATTTGACAGAGAGAAACACAGCGAGGGAGGGAACACAAGCAAGGGGAGTGAGAGAAGGAGAAGCAGGCTTCCCCCCAAGCAGGGAGCACAGTGCGTGGCTCAATCCTGGGACTCCATGATCATGACCTGAGCCAAAGGCAAACGCTTAAAGATTGAGCCACCCAGGCACCTCGTGGTCAGATTTCATTCAGAATAAGTAGCTAAAGCGTTTACAAAGGCCCAAAAGGTGCTGCATGGTCTGCCCACTGGCTACCTCTCTACCTCTGTCTATGACTGTGTTCACCACTCCCTTTTCTGCAGCTATCCCATTTTTCTTGAAAGTTCTCACACCCTCTAGACTTATTCTACCCTGAGGTATTTGCACGTGCCATTCCCTCTGCCTAAGATATTCTTTTTTCCTGCTATCCACATGGCTCACTCCTTGAGTTCCTTCAGAAGATCTTGACTCAACTGTTACTCTCTCAGTGAGATTTTTCCCTGAAAAACTACTGAAAATAGTGGCCCTACTCTATCCTAGCCCTCCCTACTTCCCTCCATACATTATTTTTCTACTATTGCTTACCGGAATCTAATATACAATATATTTTTGGATGTTTCTCAAATTATTGTATTGTTAACTACATGGTGCCAGCGATTGTTGTCTATCTGTTCGTTTTTCTATTCCAGCTCCTTAAATTCTACCTGGCTTATAGTAGATCCTCAATAAAGGCCCATTAAGTGAAGAGATACATTGAACACTTTTACAATAACTAGGCTTAGGTTTTTTGGTTGTTTTGGTCAATAAATACTCTTTTTTTGGAAATTCATTTGGTTTTATTTGAATTTCTGTCACTAGCCTCTGAATGAGTCCTGATCAATAAGGAGCTACTGTCAAGTGGATGAATTCTGAAGCCAAAGCATTGGGCAGGGTTTCCTGGGAAAGTCTGTAAAAAGTGAAGGAAAGAGGATCTAGATTCCCAAAAAACATCAAATTTTCCAAGCAAAAGGATAACAGAGTAGGAGCCTGCATAGGAGATTAGTATGGAAATCAAGAAAAGAGAAAATTTTAAGAAGAGGACATATAAAACAGCATCAAATATTTTACCAACGGACTCAATAAAATACAAGTTGGAGAAGCTGACTGGATTGTTATCTTGTACCTTCTTGCTTAGTGTGTGATGTTTTTGTGTATGAATATTGCCTAGGGGCTCTTTTTCCTCTCTGTTATAGATTTGATTTTGTAATTTTTTTTTTCCTGATTGCCTGCATTCTTCTCGCACTGGGATTGAACCCCTCCAAGGAACTTCTGAACTTTGCATCATTTACTCGTAATCCATTTGGATTGGAACACCAATGGAATGGTACAATTATAGAGACTAGAATCACTTCACCATAACTGACCTTGAATTTCTCTCCATGCATTTTTGGAGCTTGATCCATGGACGAGAATCATTCACCCCAGCCACTTACAATGACTTTGGGAAGAGATTTTTTTTTCCTTTAGTAATTTTAGAAACCATGGGGACTACATAAGGACTCTATAAATGAATATCACAAATTAAAAGAAAGAGGAAAACCAGTGCAAAAAAAAAAAACCACTTTATAATGGAAAGTGTTCACTTTTAAAGATGAGCATCTGGGATTTCCATATCAGGCAATCAGAGCTAAACCCCTGTGTATTAATGCACTAATGCATCCTAAAGATTTTTAAAAATTATTTTACAATGGGGTTGTACATGTTCTCTCACCCTGTCTGGGAGCCTTCAAGTGCACAATTTCTAATAAAGATGATCGTGGCTCACTCTTTCTCCTACCCAAGGGAATAGTTCTGCTGAATAAAATTTCTCAGCTTATTCATCACTTCTCCTTGAGGACTCTGATATGGAGACTGCACATGAAATCATTCTATCTTTCCAAGTGATAAATGTTATGTTTCTTTATGTTCCCCAAAGAGAGCATTAGGTTTTGGGAAGCACTCCTTCAAAACCCAAGTGCCCTGGAATCACAGGTCAGACTGAGAATCGGGTCTTGGCCACTGCTTCTCCAGAGGTGACCATCAGGCTTCCTTCTACTCATTCAGAGATGAAACCTGTCAGTAGGAAGGAAAAGATGTGTCCCAATGGCCCTGAGTCTTTTTTAACACAACAAAGACTGCCAGTTGGACCAAGGCTGTCCTTCGGTTATGTACTGGGAACTCTAGTTCTCTGGGAAGAGTGCCAAGACCACCAGACTCATTAAACTCACAACTTTTTACCATCACATCATCAGAATGAATTCCCATCCCTCTGATCAATATTGGATTCCAACCAGTGTTAGTCAGGTGAAAGGTTACTAACTTAAAAATTATTTTGATTTTTTTTTCTCCCTCTAACCCCTTTGCATCACTCCAGTAATTAACTTGTATTTATCACTTCTTAATGCACATTTGTATATCACCATATACTATAGGATTCAGGGTGTTGGTCATCTTTATATGGTTATAATTATTTAAGTTGAAAAATTTTAAACCTATGTAAGAGAGGTTAGTTTATAGAAAAAATTTGCAAATACATATAAAAAATAACTTTAAAATCTGACTCTCATGCTCCATGTATATAAGTAAAAATTTCTGACTCCTCCTGTGGGCCTTGTCTTTCTGAAAAACTAAAACTTAAATAGAAACTGTGACTTTGTTGTCTTGGCTAATTAGAGTAATGCCAATGGAGAATAATTATGCAGGATGAGAAAGTAAAATCAAATTTAAGGACATATTAAATTCAATATAAGTCAGCTATGCCTGCCTGAGTAATGATATATCTCAAAGTATTTTTGCTACAAAATATTGTCAAATTATTCTTCGATATCCCATAAACTACTCCATTCTCCCTAAAAATGCATCCCCTCCTCCATAAAAACAGCATAGAAAATGAGCATCTTTAACAGGCAAGGGTTTTGACAGAAATTTTCATTATTATAGTCAATAAGTACTTACTGAGAACCTCTATTTTATGTTGGAAATACAAATAGAAAACAACTTATGTTTTCCTTTTAACTAAATGTCTACCTCCCTCCCCCCGCCACAGTGTTGCAGAGCTAAAAACCCTGCTAGTGAATTGAAAGGGATAGAGAAGAAATGAAGGAAAGTGTACTAATGCTTTCGGATTTTAAGGTCTGCATAAATTCAGAATATCCCATTTTTTAAAAAGATCTTATTTATTTATTTATTTATTTTACAGAGAGAAACACAGCTAGAGAGGGAACACAAGCAGGTGGAGTGAGAGAAAAGGAAGCAGACCTCCGGTTGAGCAGGGAGCCCGATGTCGGGCTTGATCCCTAGACTCTAAGAACTGAGCCAAAGGCAGATGCTTAACGACTGAGCGACCCAAGAGCCCCCAGAATATCCAATTTTTAACAGTAGTACCACCTAAAGTAACTGCCCTAAATACCTAAATCAGGGCACCTGGGTGGCTCAGTGGGTTAAAGCCTCTGCCTTCGGCTCAGGTCATGATCTTGGGGTCTTAAGATCAAGCCCCACATTGGGCTCTCTGCTCAGCAGGAACCTGCTTCCTCCTCTCTCTGCCTATCTCTTTCTGCCTGCTTGTGATCTCTTTTTCTGTCAAATAAGTAAATAAAATCTTTTTTAAAAAGACCTAAATCAACCCACAACAACAAAAATGTGTCAATAAACAGAACGGAAAGTGGATATATACTTTTTGACTGATGTTTATTAGAGGTTCACAATGGGTTTTTTTTTGGTTTGTTTGCTTGTTTCGCTTTGTCTTACAGATCAAGGAATGTGTTTGAGAATTTACAGATAGTGCAGCACTTCTCCTCCAATCTTTGACCTCTCTTTTTTAAAATAAAAAAATTGCCTCCATATTACTGTCAAACAAGAAGCACAATCATCTTTGTGCCAATAGAAATAGTCGCTCAGGGAAGGTTGCACCCACCCACCTAAGAACCTCTGTGAGGATATCTGGAAGGGTACTTACTCCAGACTAGGGAGTCCTGAGCCATCCATCCCTTAGCCAAATCTTTGGCCGGTTCCCAGCGTGTGCTTTCTTACCTGAAGAAACAGGCCTGGTGTTTTCTAGGCAGAACACTTCACAGGGAGCTAGGGCTTCTGACCTCTATTCCTACCTACACCATCAGATGTTACATGGAGTAACCTCCATGTGAGCTTTTCTATGATGATCTGTAGATGGTTACTCATGCTTAGGGAAGTGGTAAGACGCATGTTTTATGTTTGCTCCAAGCATCTGGCCTGAAAGGAGTTTGAGAGAGGAAGGTTAGTACATGATGTCATTGCTTCCAACATATGCTCAGATGTTAAAAAAGAAAAAAAAAAATGGAGGCGGGGGAGATAACTAATGTAATACTATTTTCTTGGAGGATGCTTTCAAGGATGGAAGGAGGGGTGCACGGATAAGTAGGTGGCAGGTTGTTTTCCTTCTGTAAAGCACAACTTTTGCATCATATCACTCTGACAAGTGGAATTTAAAGGATATTTCCAGCAAGGTGTGATGCACATTGGAAATGTTTGATGAAAGAACACAGGGAAGTGATTGGGGACCTGGAAATATGGACTTGATTTGAACCCTTGGATGAAAATCCTCTTTTCTGGGTTGTTTCCATGACTTGTAATATTACAGTGATGACATTTGCATTCTCCAGCCCAGGATTAGCTAGAAAGGAAGTAAGGGCTCAGTTCAGTTGTTTTAGTGAGCACATAAACCATGACATCTCCTGGAAGATAAATCTAATTAAAGGATAGTAAACTCTAAGTCCATTTGCCTCTCAACATGGGTAACAGAATTATATACAATTGTGACATTTGCCTGGCTATAGAGGAAATTTTCTTCACCGTCATCTGCATCCTGGTTTTTGAGTTGAAAGAAGCCATAATTTTCACATGGCGATGTCAGATCTGTTCCCACAACAGAGATTAGACAATACCACAAACACAGATTTATGGTTTCATGGGAGAAATCTCCTGTTTTCAAACATTTATCTTTAACAATGGGCTACTGGCAGGAAGAGAGAACCACCAGTCGCACTCAAAAGATGCAGTATTTTGTTGCCAATGATGAACAATATACACAGACACAGATCTTAGTTGCTTCTGTTGCACCCGCCCCGACTCAGGACCCCCATTTCTAGGCCATATCTAACATTAACCATTAAATGTCAAATACACAGGAGATACATGGCATCACAGTCCATTTGCATAAGAGAATTATTAAATATTCTTAATAGAGTTAACAATAAAAATATGCTACTTTGTATTTCTATCAAGGTAATTTCTATATTCAAAGATTAAAGAACTTTTTACAATCCCTATTTAAGTTACAGAAATAGAAGCAAAAACATTACTTCACTTTCTTCCCATGTAAAAAGATGAGATTTGACTAAAACATCAAAGCCCCTTCTATCTTTAAAATTATTCCATGATTTGAATTTTTTTTAACTTGGTAAAAATTACAGGTTTTCTAGTGTTATTACACTGAATTTAGTAATTTCAGAATAAATGACTTTAAAATCTATTGTCCCAATTTCTGTCTTTTATGGTGATATAGTGCTTTTCTATGTGTATTTGTTTCTTTAAATACTATCCTGTTCCAGGAGGACTTGAGGGCATTTGTGAATATGTACACAGCATAGTAAGATGAAATAAATGTCTGATAAAAGTAAGGCAAAGAGGAAATAAGGGATGAAGTTAGACTGAGGATAGTATTAACACTTTCATAAAAGTTCCCTTGTTTCCCAGAGCTGAATCTCATATTTGGATCTCATTTTTCCAAGAAGCCAAAATGAAATGGGAAAACAATACCACTTATAAGATTTTAGTTTCTCTAAAGCAGTAGTTCTCACAATGTTGCCTGAGTATACTTGAGGATCCTTTAGACCCTTCAGGGAGTTGCAAAGTGCAACTATTTTAGTAATGAGACAAAAACATCATTTGCTTTTTCAGTTTCATTCTCTCATGATAGCACGGTAGTTTTCCAGAGGCTACATGACCGTGACTCTGATGGCTTGATCGCTCTCTCCAAAGGTTAAAGGAATGTGTGCTTGAATATGTTTTAAAAAAAATTGTTTTACTTCCTAATGTTGTAAGTATATAGATCACATAAACAAAAGCACGTGGAGGGTCCTCGATCATTTTTCAGACTATGAAAGTGTCCTGAGAACAGCTGTTCTAAAATACGAATAAGATTCATTGTTTTTGTTTTCCATATAGTAAAACCTGAAAATGTTCTTTCATAGAAGATTGATATTATTTATTCTTCTTGATTATGGACAAATGAACAACTTTCATGTTATGTAAGATATATTATAGTCATCAGGAGAGCAGATCTTACTGTTCAAAGTTCCTTTGGGGAACTGATAAGCACTATGAACTGTCTCAACCACATGTAACAGACACACACACACCATTTTACAAAAAAATTCATAACATTTTTGAACACCCTGAACTCTGTCTTGTTGATATCATTGGGTTCTAAGTAATTCTATACAAAGGCAGAGAAAGAAACCCAATTATAGTAGCTTCCCATGATTGACTTCTTTAAATTGTTTTAAAATACAGTTTTAAGGTAAATTTGGGTAATAAGATAAAGAGAAGCTTAATGAATAGTGGTTCTTTTCTCTTGCCCCGTCTCTTGTTATCTCTGTTTCCTCCACAGCATAAATTAAGAGGAAGTATTTCTAGTTATACTGAAACTCAGTCCACAGCAGAGAATAATATTGTTTCTGGTCATGTTGGTGCATGGGAGGTTTTGCAGGTTTACCTTTTCTTCCTTAGATCCTAAAAATGATAACCTTAATTATATTACGGACATCCATTTCCTTCAAATAGTCTGATGATCTCAAGAATAGAAATGTTAAAGTCTCATGGATTTTAAAAACTTGGCTACATGCAGATAGGTGAGATAACATAGAGACTCTCATGAGGACCACTTAATTACAAATATAGCTTCTGAATTCAGTAAGGTGAATTTATTGAATACCTTCTATAAGACAGACCTGGGCACTGCAGGGGCTCTTTGAATACAGTATGACACTTGAGACTCAACTAATGTATAGGACATAATTCATAAATGGATAGGCATGATATATGTGGGAGATAATGTAACATGATCAAGTAGAATGGTTAAAAATAATGCTCTAAATGAAGAAAATTTAGTGGGTATAGCATTTATTAGTTATATGGCTTGTCCAAATATCTTTATCTAGTCCTTTGAATTGGCATAAAGAATAGTACCTGATGTGTAAAGTAATTATGAGAATTAAATTTAGTAAGGTATATAAAGTACAAAGAAAAGTGTATGTCATATAACAAGTGCTCAGTACATGTTATTACAGAAAGTGCTGTGGGATGTGATGCAATGAAAAATACAATATGATTTGGAGAAGGATAGGATCACCAGGGGTCAGAGTGTCTAAGGGAGAGTTCATGAAAGAGGTAAGACTTCAGCTGTGGGGCTACTAAGTGAAGTGGGGAGTTATAAAGTTCTTGGTGCACAATAAATTTAAAATCTAACGGAGGGGAGAGGATCAGCCCCAGTAGGTATAAGCACGAGTGTCAGAAACATGGAAAGAATGCTGGCGTCTCAAGAGATATACATAGAAGTGTTAAAACACAGGCGAGTGAAAGGGATAAAGAGTGGGCGTGAGTTATTAAAATGATTGGAATGGAGCTAAGTATATTGCACTACTTATGAGACCAGATTTTTCCATTCATCCTTCCCAAATTAAATTTCACTTTTCTCGTAGGAATCTTTTGTGGTTAACGGTTCCAAAGGGAGGATTTGTCTTTTATTTTATTTATTTCTGAGGAGAACACATCTTAGGCACACAGAAATATATACACATACACCCCCACACCCCCAAAGATGGCATGTTTATGGTCTCTTTAAGGTATTTGTGGTTTTGTCTCTTCATTGAAAGAGTTAAGAAAATAAAAGCTTAGGAAAGGAATTTTGGAAAAGGCTCACAAATACATGTTAATGAAAATAGATATTTCTACAGAAAAATTTCAGAGATATTCTAAAGTAATGACTTTGCAATTCTTTGCCAATTGTTTCAAATGGTCCTGATGACATATCCTGGTTTTGTTAGTGCACTTTTCCTGATTAAGAACCTCCATTACTCTAATTAAAATAACACCATCTGGTTTTAATATTGCATAGTAAGTCTTCTACTCCTTAATCCCAGAGCTGAAGCAACATTCACAGGCTGAACCATGGAGAGGTATGTGATATTAGTTCACTTGCAGTTACAATTTATGGATTTGTTGGTGGAGGCACCTGAGGGGTAATGGCATTGGAGATTAAAAAAAAAAAAAAAAGGTAGAGGGTCCAAAAGAAAGAATAAGGTGCTAGAGTTGTGGGCATACACACTAGATCCTCTCAAAATGGAGACCTTCACATTTTAAAGAGAAGACCTTTTTGAAGAGATAGCATTTGATGGACCTCTATGAATCAAGTTCAGGTGGGGCATGTATATGGAAACTATACTAGGGCAAAAGGACTGAAGGAAGGGTGACTTTAATGGGAACAAACTTGGTGAGTTCAAGGAAAAGAAAGAAAATAAACTAATCTAAAGTGGAGCCACATTTTATCTAGGAGAGAGAGAGGAGCTAGGGGACAGGTCATGAAAGTAAGCAGAATCCAGATCACACTGGATTTACAGGCTCTTCTGAGATAATGGGGGACTGGATATTTGTAGCCGAGAAACATGTGACATTTCCCTTTTTTCTAAATGTACAAGAAAAAAAGCCCAACTGCAATAATATATATATATTTAATATCTAAATATATATCAATATGTAATAATATTATAGGAACCAAAAGAGTTAGAGGTTAGAGAACTCCAGCTCTACTTAGCTCTAGTTAATCACTGATGCCAGGAATGCAGGCCCAGCATTTTCTCATAGTTGCTGGTGTTTTGTTTTGTTTTGTTTTTCAGGAGAACCTAGAAATCCAGATTTTCATGTAAGAACTTTCCATTTTCTCAATGTTAGCAAATAGTACAAATTTTCCTAAAATTAGGTTACAAGCCTCACACTAAATTCAAGTGTTTAGTAGACAACACTAAACATTCATGGAAGCCAGATGAAAGCCTGGACTTGATAATTTGCTATCTTTATGATGTTACATCGTGACTTTCAAAGGCTGTGAAAGAGAAGAGTGAAAAAGAAAAGCAGAGTAACATTTATACCTAGGTCAGGTATCACTGAGGGTCCAGGCAGGAAACAGATGGCAGACAGAGACAGGTCATTTGAGGAGAGACTGTTGAAGGGGAATTTATAATGGTTTACGCAGTGTTGAGTTGGGAGTGGAAAAGCAACAAAGGGATGTTGATGCACTTGGGGTTAGGATCAATCAATAGTAGTCAGCATTTCTATGCTGGAAGGAGTCCTCCCTGAAATCTGGACAGCAGTCAGAGAAAGGGTACTCATCCCCATCTATGGCCATTGGTGGAAGAGTACAGACTATGCCATATCAGGGGAAGAACCAAAAGCCCTGTATTCTCACTAACAGATCCTCTTCAAGTGTATTCTTTAGCCAAACTCAGCAAGGAGTTACAGATTTAGGGAGCCTTATTTATACAGTTGATATTAGTCAATCTCCTGGGACACAATAAGGCCAAAGAAAATCATCAGTCAGGTACCATTTGTTTTTAAAGAAATTTAAAATATAATACAACTTAGTAATTATATTAATCCAAAAAGCAATAAAGATCTTTCTAACTTAGGACATTTTTATGGAAACCATTTACAAACTAAAAGTTATGTGGAGAGGGTTAAGATGTATTTATATATTTTAGAGAGAAGATACATAGGGGGAGTGCAGAGGGAGAGAATCTTCAAGCAGACTCTCTGTTGAGCAAAGAGCCCAAAGCAGAGCTAGATCTCAAAACCCGGGCTGGATCTCAAGACCCTGAGATTATGACCTGAGCCAAAATCAAGAGTCAGATGCTTAACTGACTGAACTACCCAGGGGCCTCTGTGGCTTTCTTTTTTGAACAGTGAATTATGGTCATCATACAAAGTCTTTTTTTTTTTTTACCTCATCTGATACAGTATGTATTTGCAAACTGTATAAGCTGTTATATACATATAAGCTGTTCTTGTTAGCAATGTCCAAAATACTAAGTGGGCAAGTTTGTCCCTTGGGAAGAAATCAGGGGAGAATAATCTGCTGGGAACAGAGTGATACACTGTTAGCCCTAATTCCAGTGCTAACTACTATGTTTTCAGGGAAATAGGGGAATTGCTTTAGGATGTACTCAGAAAATCTTAGGAGTGAAGAAATGATTTTGAAAGATAGCCTAGCCTCAGCTCTGATGCTCATGAGCTCTGTGTCAGTAGGTGAGCCACAGAATCCCCATATTCATAAGAGGGATGGTTGTTTCCAATAGAGCCAGCATGAGCTAATCAGTAGGAGTGCAGACCCCTGCCTCACAGAGAGTCAGGGTCTCAAATCCTGACTCCAGCCCTGGTGGCTATAAAGGGGCTGTGCTGAAGAATGACATGAGATGAAGTAAAGGCACTGCTAAGCCAGTACCTGGCCCATAGCATACATTCAAGAAAGACAAGACTTACAAGCACATTGTAGGGAATTAAGTATCACATTTATTGGCATTCTGAGGCAATGTAAAAAGTGCCAGTTATTATCATTACTATTGTCTATATTCTATGGGAGAGTCTCTATGAACATTCTTCTTTGCCAATTAATGATGAGATAAGAGCTGGCTTCTTGGTAGATGACCTGAAGAATATGAGAGAGATGTTGAACTAGTGTAATATTCTGTTTGGATAGTCCCTAAGTCATTGGTTTTTCTGTGAAGTTCCTGTCCCTAATAGCCAGTTTTCACCCAATGAATCCTTCTTTTTAAATGTTTCTCAGCCATCAGAAAGGATGACGTCTTACCATTTACATCACCATAGATGAAACTGGAGGGTGCTAAGTGAAATAATTCAAGCAGAGAAAGACAATTATCATATGCTTTCACTCGTATGTGGAATATAAGAAACAGCACTGAATATCATAGAGGAGGAGAGGAAAAACTGAATGGGAGGAAATCAGAGAGGGAGACAAACCATGAGAGACTCTTAACTTTAGGGAACAAACTGAGGGTTGTGGAGGGGAAGTGAGAAGGGAGATGGAATAAGTGGGTGATGGGCTTAAGAAAGGCATGTCATATGATGAGCACTGGGTGTTATATACTATTGATGAATTATTGAACACTACATCTGAAACTAATGCTGTACTATATGTTTGTTAATTGAATTTAAATTTAAAAAATAAAATAAAATAAGTGATTCCTTTGACTTATTTCAAGGCTACCAAAACAAGAATTTCTTCAAAGAAAGTTCACATTTCCCTGCTCCCTGGACAGGGAATCGCCTCTGCCTGTCCTCCCAGATGGTCAGCCTCTTCAGTCTATCCCATTCTTAACACTAGCTGGTTTTTCTTGAGATTGTTTTGCCCTGTTAAATAATAGATACCCATTCTCTTCTAAAGCCCTAAAACTGTTTTTGAGAAACTTTACACTCATTAAAGAAATAAATCCTAACTATTTTTAAGTTGTATTTACTGCTTTTATTTTAAGGAAATTTTTGTGTAGCCTCCTCACATTTCTCCACAGGTAAGAATGATTTATAACAGTCTCAGACTGAAGCCAAATGGTGTACTGGGGAGTATACTCTCCATAGAGGATTCAAAATCCCTTGATACATGTAAAAATGAGTTTTGCTGTGTGTTCTTCTCAGGCACTATAAAAGGTAGCATCGCTATATTTGGATCTTGGAAAGTTATAAAATGTGGATATGTGTTAAATAGTTTGAATGTCACTGTGAAATTTCCATGGACATTGCTTGGTTTTCCTGTTTTATGATAAGCTTTAAGTATGGAGCACAACTGGAGAAAGAATAAATAGCCGTTGCAACAGACAAGAGCACAGTGGTAAGGAGCGATAAGCAAGGTAGGAAAAGAAATGGAGAATAAAATTATCTCAATTTCATAGTCTGCCTGAAAAGCCTAAGTGGGACTTAAAGTATTTTATATGCATTAGCTGATCTGATGTTCTCCATCTGTTCTAGCCCCTGGAGGCTGACTGGTCATTAAACACAGAATGATGACTGGTGCAGCAGGTGCAGTGAAGTGGGAGGTTGTGGAGCAAATAAAACAAGTCCATGGCATCTATAAGAAATGTTCACCCCCTAGAAAATTTTAAAACGTTGTGCATTGTGGTATTCATGACGTATATGTGAGAGGTATGATGGCAAGTGTATTTCTCATGAAAGTACTTCAATTACTTGCATATTGTTATCTTCAGAATTCTCAGATCCTGCACTATACAATTACTTAAAATTCAAAGAGAACTATGACTTGCTTTGACAAATTGCCTTTTACTGCAACTCATTGGCCCAAAGTCAATGGGAGTGTTGCCTGGGCTACACCCTCTGCATAAATAATTTTCTAGACCTACTGCTCTGAGTCAGCCATTCTCTTCCCGTAAGTTTTCCTTGACACTGTTTGACATCTGTATCAAATTGAAGTTTCTTCTTAGCCCCTTTTAGGATTTCTAGCATTCCACTTGATGCATCTCTCTCCTACATTCTGGCTTAAAACTCTGCTCATTCTCTGTGCTCTGGCCCCCATTTATTCCATTGTCTATGTCTTCCTGCCACCCTTTCATTCTTCTGTTTGTCTGCAACTACTTTTCTTAGTGCATCCAACAAGTTCTCTCTTTTTGTTGATTCAGTCTCTCCTTTACATGATTTCTTTCTCAAGCTCTCAAGATGGCTGGTGAGAAATTTGCAAAGGGCAGTTTCTAAAGAGTTGTCAACATTCTATGAGGGTAATTATTCCTTTAGATATTAAATACAAGGTTGCTGTACAGGGAAGAGCTTTTTAACCTTTTTTTTCCTTATCAGTAGTTTCTCAATGATCTTCATCCTTGGACTAGGCTAGAGAGACTCTGCTGTTCACAAAACCTGCATCCAGTCCACAGCAAATCCAGCTAGCTCTACCTCCAACATACCCTAAATCCAACAGTCTCTCCTGACCTCCAACTTACCTCACAAATCTAAGCCACACAGTGGTTCTTGCCTGGATGTCTTCTCTCTACACAGTAGCCTTTGTGAACCTTTGAAAACCTGTTAGCCCATGCTACTTCTCTGTTCAAAAGCTCTCACAAGCTCCAACTCTCTTTCAAAAAAAGAAGTACTTATGAAGATCAATAAGGTTCTACACAATCTAACCCAACTCTTTCTCTGACCTTATCTTCCCTCTGTCTCCCCTTACCCATCCCATCCAAGTCTTCCACTCAACTTCTTCCCAATGTCAGATGTTTGCCCATGTTTTTCCTGTGCTGCTAAATCTCCAGACATTGCCATTCCCAACCCCTCACTTCACTCAGTTTTCTACTCAAAATGCCTCCTCTCAGAGATCTCCCCTAACCACAGAATCTGTTTCTTTACCCTGTTTCAATTTTCTTCATAGGGCTCATCTTCTCTCTCCTATAGTTTTTATATAATTTTTATTTAATTATTTTCTGCCTCCCAGCTATTGCCCTAAAAAATAACTGGAATGTAAAAACAATGAAATGATGAACTTCTTCAGTTTGGTTTTCTACTTCTATCTGCTATGCCTACAAAGCTGCCTGGCACATAGAAGGCATTCTCAGTAAGAATGTGTTGAGTGAAGGAATGTAAGTTGGGAGTGTCTTCTGTGCTTTGGGGCACCATTTGCTAAAATAATTTTCAGGAGTGTCAATAGCAGTTTTATTTCAGGAATGTGTTGATGTTCTTCTACAGCTTGAATAAATGCAGTGATGAGGAAATAAGTAATGCCTGAAGTAGTGGGAGCTGCCACTATGGCACACCTGTAAAAAAGATCAACTTACATGATATTATGGGGGCCATGTCACCAGTCCAAATGTATTCTCAAGCACTGGTGATACCCTGAATATGCTGAGTATGTAAAAGAAAGGAGCCTCAATAAGGTTAATACCTAATGGTGAGTTCATAATTTGACCAGTTTTACATGAAGGCAGTAATGCCTCAAATACTACTCACTCTCTAAAAATAGGTAGAATACACAGGTGGATTCTCCTCCCAACCTACCATATGGTAAAATATAGTGCTGTATCTAATATCTTGGTAGGATGTTTTTCCCAAGTAAGCTTAAGTGCATAGGTCCTGGTTTCCAGAACTGATTTAGATTAGAGTTTTTTGGGTTTGTTTTTTTTTCCATCTATCTTTCACTCATATTCCAACATCATTGCTATGGTTTTTGACAATACCATGTCCTAGATTTGTTAACAGCATGTTGCCTGTTATATCTGTCCTAAAAGCTAGAGATTGCCTTATTTTCTAAAATGACATCTTTTTTTTTTTAAAGATTTTATTTATTTGACAGAGAGAAACACAGGTAGAGAGGGAACACAAGCAGGGGGAGTGAGAGAGGGAGAAGCAGGCTTCCCATCGAGCAGGGAGCCCGATGTGGGACTCGATCCCGGGTCTCCGGGATCATGACCTGACCTGAAGGCAGTCGCTCAACAAACTGAGCCACCCAGGCGCCCCTAAAATGACATCTTTGACTTAATTATATGTATTCAAATATTGACTGGAATTATTAAAAATTAATTCTCTCAGCGAAGATGGCTTAATCAATTGACTCCTGATTTAGGTCATGACCTCAGGGTCCTGATATCTAGCCTGAGGTGGACTCAGTGCCCAGCAGGAAGTGTGTTTCTCCTTCTGCCCCCACCCCCGACTCATGCTAGCACCCTCTCTCTCTCTCTCTCCTCCAAATACATAAGTAAATAAAGTCTTTTAAAAAATTCAAGTCTTTCATTCCAGTAAGATACTGTCCTGGCCATAGCTGCTGAAAGGGTCTTAATCTACACAGTCATCAATAAACCCTCCGACTAAGAGCAGAATACATCTGGGATGAAGAAGGAAAACTTTAGCCATTAACTTGAAGATTTTGAATTTCAATTTCTTTGCGCTCCTTATTCTAAAGAGGAAGATAACAAATATAGACTTTAAATTCTCTGGACTTCAACTTATTTTGACTTTAACATGCAAGAGGATTTAAATTTGGTGCATTAATTTCTCCTAAGGATTTCTCAATGGTGTAGGATTTATATTCAAAAGTCTTTGTATATATGGATGGACCAGACTGGAGGAGGTCATGCTGAGTGAAATCAGCCAAGCAGAGAAAGTCAAATATCATATGGTTTCACTTACTTGTGGAGCATAAGGAGTAATATGGAGGACAGTAGGAGAAGGGAAGGAAGTGTGAATTGGTGTAAGTCAGGAAGGGGGATGGAACATGAGAGACTTTGGACTCAGAAACAAACTGAGGATCTTGGAAGGGAGGAGGTTGGTGGGCATTGAGGGCATGTATTGTGTGGAGCACTGGGTGTGGGGCATAAACAATGAATCTTGGAACACTGAAAAAATAAAATAATGTAATAAAAAAAAGTTTGGGGGTTGTTGGAATTTTATAATTGCAGTACTTTTTATACATTATCAGATACCCAATCTCACCGCAAAATCACTGATAGATTGTATAATATTGTGGACAAAATTTGAGATGCTAAAAAGAAAGAGGAGTTATTTTCCAACCCTGAGTATGGTGTGGTCTTGGAGTTAATTGAATTAATGAGTTATTTTCATCTATCTTGCCATCTTCTGGGGATAAAAATATAAACTTTCCACCCCTGGTCCTGGGAGTATCCATAAAAGAGTGACGACAGTGGGGGACGACCTCATCAGGTGCTGCTTTAGTAGATAGCTGATCTATGGTGGTAGGTTCACCATGGACAAATGTCTATGTACAATGTGTTGAGAATATAAAGATCTGGGGAATGATGTGGGGGAGGGGTTTCTTCTTTTCTAATTCTCAACATTAGCTGAATGTGGAGTGTATAATAATCTTTGTCTCTATCCCTCACTCTCTCCTTTCATGTGCTGTGAATTATCTAGTTTTACAGAATTTCAAATGAGATTTTTTTTTTTAAAGATTTTATTGATTTGACGGAGAGAAACACAGCCAGAGAGGGAACACAAGCAGGGGGAGTGAGAGAGGGAGAAGCAGGCTTCTTGCCGAGCAGGGAGCCCGATGTGGGACTCGATCCCGGGTCTCCGGGATCATGACCTGAGCTGAAGGCAGTCGCTTAACCAACTGAGCTGCCCAGGCGCCCCTCAAATGAGATTCTTAAAAGAGAAATGCATAGTTCTGTTCCTTCTCCCTCCTTGTTTGGCACAAATTGCCAGAAGAAAATGTGTCACTCTGTTCTGTCCATCCATGCAGTAAATTTTACTGCGGTAGCTCCAACAGATAGAAATGATGTTATCTGAGAATGGGATCTTGCTCTGGAACCTGGCACTTTCTAGTGTCATCTGGCTTACGCTACACACCACACTGTCCAGTGACTTTCTCAGCCTAGGGTTATCTGTCATCTGCCTTTCTTTCTTTACTTTTTTTCTCAAATGGCCTGAATTTGGGGGGTGGAGAAAAGTATAATTGATTGTTTCCCCCCTCAAATCCTAGTTCTGTGATAAGACATTGTGTTTCTTGGCTAAAAGGGAAGTCAAGACAATTTGTTAGTTTTCAGAGCATCTCTCTGAGCTCAGTGGAAAAGAAAAATATCACCCATATGACTGTTATAGTCTAAAAATACACTGTAGCTAGGAAATACAAATGTTCTTAATTTGAGGAAATGGATAACTATTTAAGAATAACTATTTAAGTGACTAATTAGAATAATGTGGGAGTTATTTCAGCAATGCTTGAGGTATCTTCAACTCTGACCTCTAGCTATGGGACTGTTTTGGCTTCATTACGCCTGCCATAGCTACACTTAATCCATCCCACTGTCACAGGATGTTTATTTCCCACATTTCCAGGCCATTAACATCTCTAATACAACACGGGCTTCTACAGCCACTCCCAGTCTCAAAATTGGTGAGTTCTGTTTATCAAAACCTCCTTGTCATCTCTGTGTTTAGGAAGCAGAGGAAAGACTTTGCCAGGAAGTGGCTTTGAGTTCACTCAGAGCCAGGTAACTCAGTCTGCCTCCAGGTAGGAATAAAGATATTTTGTAGCTTTGTTGTGCCATCAGGGAATGAACCAACATACTAAGCATGTTGGCATCTCTATTTGGGGAAATCTTAATCAGGGTAGAAGATTTATAGGAAATAGGCTAGGTGACTTTAAGTGTTTAAAAGAAGTTTGTGGAGAATCCTTGTTCCAAGATGTTCCAGAGCACAAAGTCAGAATAGCTGGGTAGAAAGCATAACGCTAGAATATTTTAGTTCAATGAAACAGTAAATTTCTAACAATTAAATCTGTCCTGCCATGAATAAGCTGCCTTCAGTGATAGTAAACTGTCTTGGGTCATCGCATGGTGATGTCATCCAAAGATTCCTACTCCAACTGTCACATCAGATCGTCCATTCGAACTCTGAATCTATGATTCTTGATTCTGTGAAAGTTTTTCTTAAAAGCAAAACACAAGGAAATTTGAATTTCATTTTTGAAGGAGAAAAATTTAATATATTTTATCTTATTATACATTTTCCCTAAATTACAAAGTCAATAGCTGCAAATATATTCTGCTACAAAGCTTTCTGTAAGAAATATCTCTATAAGAAAATACATCTCATTAACACTTCCTGTAAATAAATTACTTCAAATAATAATTTTGGGATGTACATAAGGGAACTAATGCAAAAACCAGATTGTAATTGTGATTGCTATATAGGAAATGTTTGACTGAAATGTTCCATTTTTATGTTACCAAGCTTATAGAAACCTGTTTGCACAGACTTTGGTTCTTGGATAGATTAGCTTATAATTTTTGTCTTAGCAGACATGTGGAAAAAATGTAAATCTTAATCACCCTTGTAAATGTGTATGGGAAGCTGAAGTTCTTAATATACATGCAGGCTCAGATTCAATCTCTACTGGGAAAACTTGAATTCCAAACTGCAGAAGGGGTTTAAGAGAAAAATAAGGAGTGACTTGCAGTCTATAAAAGAAAAGGTCAAAAGTAACAACTACAGATAACTTTTTGCTTTATGCTCTAGACAAATACTTAGAACTGAGTAAAGTAAAAAAAGTAATAAAATGGTTTCAAAGAATTTGGAAACTGTGGTTTCTATAGGTTAGCAATATGTAGATTTTACAAATTACTCCATTTATATTTTTTACTTTCAATGGCTGCAAAAAACAGAAACGATGTCTTTGGCAAACAAACAGCTGTTTCAGAGAGAGATTGGTACAGAAATTTCAGGTGGTGCCACCAGCAAGTTAGAAGTTTATGGACAACAATGGAATCTTATTATACTACCTGCCTTGGGAGTCTTCATGAGAACTCCTCTTACTATTTTAGGACCTCAAAAAATACAAAATAAATATTTTGAAGTCAACTAGTGACCTACACAGAATTCATCCGCATAGTAAATATTGTGATAGCAAATCCCATGGAAAACTTCCATTTAGGTTGTGTGGCCTCAGGCCTCCAATATGAATAGTCAGTTTGTGTTTCAGACATATGACTAACATGTTGCCAAAACATGGGCACTTGACAAAGTTTTGTCCATTTTCTTTGTGTCCCTCAGTATAGCACAAATGTAGATCAAGTTTCTATTATCAGATTTTCCTGACGGAACTGCTATGTGTGTAAAGAATAAATGGATTTACCAATCTAATTCTATCAAACACAGGGAGTGCCAAATCTTCAAAAATAACAGTCCTTGCATTGATTCTGTATCTTGGACACCTCAATCTGTGAAATTCTGCTCTATACTATTCACAACTGATTGGAATACTTTGGAAAATAAGATATATTCAAAGGTAGGAGTCACATATAATCAAGAAAAGATGCAACACCATTACTTTAGAATGTGAATGGACTTTTTTTGTCTTATACTGGTTCTTGGGAATCACCAGTGAAAATCAACTTTTGAAAAATGTAAATAAACAGTTTAAAGCAAAACAAGTTTGTTTTTTTCTAAAGGCATTCATAAAAGATTTGCAATTAGTTTGTAATTATTTGTAAAATACCATTGTTGTTGTTTTTTCTTGTCTACCAAGGCTTTTCATTGAGCCATAGAAGTAGTGTTCCAAATCAAAAGGTGATTCTGTACTGCAAATCATCTACGTTCCATGCTTTCATTTCCTATTTAACAACACTTTTTGTGTTAGAGCCTATTGTATGCCAAGGACTGTTTCGTTAAACTATAACCTTGAATTAGAAATATGGTATTTAGGTTATTTCTACAGGCAATCACCAATCTGAAGGAAACCGATCCTCCAGCACAACCTAAACTCTTGGAAAGTCACATGGTATTCGTCAGTAATTTTTACTGTGTGCTTTTTTTTTTTATCAATAATAGCATTTTCACAAATGTGTACATTGTTTACATAACCAAGTTGCATCACGGAAATGCATTGGTTGTACTGCATTTGTTACCCCTTTCTAATCTGCTTATTCTCTTTTCTTTTCTCTCTCTCTCTCTGTGATCTCTATATTCTTATCACATTCCTTATTCGAGCCATTCTTCTCAGATCCAAACCCTATTTTCCACCATGCTGTAATGCATTAAATACACAGATTCACAGTCTGCTAGTGATGATTTTCCTCCGAGGTGATCATATTTTCTGACACACATGGAGTCTGGCTTTGGAGGAGTAGGTGGCATCTTTCCATACTTTACATGACAGGCCCTTGGCGCAGTCACACCGTTGGAAAATTTCCAGCCCATGAGAGCCCTTCTTGCGCTGTTTGGTACAGACTTCCCCCTGATGGAGCACTGGTTTGCAGATTTTGGTCCAGAAGTGGCGAGCACAGCAAAATCCTTCAATGCAGTCTGATGATCGTAGGCAGGGGTCTCCTTCATGCCCTATGGAGATGGTGACCAAAAGATAGTACCATGACACTACAAAAATATCCCACTTTGCAATCAGAAGTACATATAATACTTGCACTGTCATCCATGAAGTTATCATTTATGATGGAAAGTCTTGGATTCCTATCAATCGGCTCTCCCTCTAATCAGGTCAATCCATTATTGTCTATTTGGATTATTTTCTATCTGAATATCAAGTTTCATGAATGACTAGGACTGTGCTTCATTGTCTCTTCACTTTGGCATGGTCTGCTCTTAGATATTTCTCTGATCTTTTTTTTTTTTTTTAACCAGGTGAGTGAAAAATAAGGAAATTAAGAGAATTGCTTTCAAAGTAATTAATTTGATACCATCTTAGGAGGTGTAAATAGATTCTCTTTCAAGGAGAAAGCTGAAATTCTCAGGGACTCCTAAAACCCTGCATCAATGTCTAGCCAGGAGAAAACAGAAACTTAAAACAGAAGATGTTTAATGCAGAGAACTAGGCACACAGGTGGTGGCAGGACTAGGAAGGACCACAGGAGGGTAAAGCAACAGAGCTTCCTGCTACCAAATGAAGACTGGAGGATCCAAAGGAAAAGGTCATGTCAGCCTCTGGGGCCAGGAATCTCTAGCTAGGACTGGAATCCCAAAGGCCCACCTGATAGGGAGCCTAGCACCATGCAGTCTCTAAAGAGCTGTGATTCAGAGCACAGTAGAGAAAGGGCAGACAGCCCCAGGGTCAACCCAGAACCCATCATTTAAACATGTGGAAGAACAAATGTGGATATTTAATTCGGAAAAAATGACTAAGTCAGCAAAGAGCAAACACACATCACAGCTGCGTTGATGTGTCACCTATATAAAGAAGGGATCAATAAACTTCTCTGTATTTTTGCCAGGTTGTAAATATTTAGGATTTTTAGGCCATATGATCTGTCATCCCTCAGTTCTGCTGTCATGAAAGCAGATATAAATAATGCCCAAATGAACAGGCAAGTCTGTGTTGCAGTAAAACATTATTTTACAAAAATAGGCAGTAGGATTTGGTGCACAGGCCATAATGTGTCAATCCTGGTCTAAGGGATTATCTGTCCTCCCAGATAGAACTAGTCCCACTGTGTGAAATGGGCATTACCCACTAGTCATTGTCATGAGTTCTTCCTAGTTCCCATCAGAAAATTACACATAAAACTGTACAAAAATATTTGTAAATTTGAAACTGTCCTGTGACATAGCTATCTACAGAATAAAGAAGGATACTCATGTAATGACAAGTGCATGTAGACTTGGTGAAATAGAAATAGGAGACTGGATAAAGATATAGGTCTTCAGGGAGCACAGACAAGGGATAATTGAAAAGGAATTGTCAATCTTTTTAGCACTATCCGTGCCAACATTACTATTCTAGGTCTGACTAATAGGTCAGATTCTATAGGACACTAGATCTACAGAACATAAAAATGTAGGGAAATGTTTCTATGAACAAGAAATATGGAGACACCACAGTGTTTAAAAACCTTAACCAGGGGCGCCTGGGTGGCTCAGTTGGTTAAGCGACTACCTTCAGCTCAGGTCATGATCCCGGAGACCCAGGATCGAGCCCCACATTGGGCTCCCTGCTCGGCGGGAGGCCTGCTTCTCTCTCTCTCACTCCCCCTGCTTGTGTTCCCTCTCTGGCTGTGTTTCTCTCTGTCAAATAAATAAAATATTAAAAAAAAAAAAAAAAAAACCTTAACCAGTTTCCCTCACTGCTGGGCTTCTCAGTGCCCTCAATATATCAATTACATAAAGTTCTGAAACTGAGAGATGCATTATTACAAAAACCTTGAACACAGTACACTTTTATTCACAAATGTTTTAAAGAGTGATGCTCCACAGAACACACTTGAAAGAAACTTCCTTTAAAGATGGACATGTTTCATGCCTTCGACATTTTACTATTAGTAATAAAGTTCAATGATTTCATGCTTTCAAAATTTACTGTTAGTGATTAGGCTTCCCAAATATTTTGATACAAGTAAGGAGATTTTATGACCATATAGTCCCACTAGAAACCTATTATTTTTGATAAGTTGGTCTACAAGTAGTATGTTATCTAGTTGTTTAGTGAAATAAAATTTCTGTAAAAGTGATAAAAAGATTCAAAATCTTAGGGATTTAATCATATAACTGCAAACATTTAAAGGCAGGACTGTTTAGAAAATGGCATGATTTATCAGGGGTGCTGTAATTCTCATAATATATATTTCCTAACAATTTAACATCTCTTAGAAACCTCCAGCATCTTCAAAATTAAGAATTAATAAATTCAGTTAAAATCTTGCCAACAAAATGACTTCCTTGGATTTTTTCTGAAACCAATGCAATGAATTATCAATATTTTAATTCTACTTCTCTTAAAACAAGAAAAATGAGCATAGAGTTACAGATCGCCTACCTTTTATGTGTGACATCTTAGTGTGTGGTCTTCCTAGATTCTGCCATCCCAAGTCGTGGTTTGAGTAATGACCATGGTTTCGATCTCTGTGTCGCGTGCCATCCAGAGCTGGGATGTGAGGGGTTAAGATGCTCTCAGTGACAGGGATGCAGATGCCTGGAGATGGAGCGTAAGTAGTTAGACTGATTCAGTCCTATAAAGTGTGATGCTTATTCAACCATTGCGCTGATGTGAGGTGCAACACTGTCTCCTATCTACCTACCCTATCTACCTATCTGTCCTCCATTCATTCAGCTGTTCATTTATTTATATAAATAAGATTGAATTGTGTTACTTAATATGTAATAGAATTAAATTGCTGGGCTTAAGTCAGGCTTCCTTAATATAAATCTCGTCTCTCTCAAGACCAAGTGACTGTGGGCAAAAATAGGAATAAAAACATTTCATTAAGTTGTGAATACATGTGAAATGTTTAGAATAGTGACTTAGTAAGTATTACATTAATATTAGTTATTCATACTTTTTAAATGTCTGACCTGACATCCATCTTCAGGATCCAGGTTCCTTTGTTCATTAACAATATAACAGTAGTCTACAACATCTCTAGAGGTATGAAGTCTTCTTCCCTTCACCTGTCCCAGGTACTTCCAATAGGACTCTGGCCAGAGGTGAGGAGCATGTATACAGATAGGAGTCTGATTATCTTTGTTTATATGACTAAGTTTATGTTTCTGATCACCTTCTGTAATTATTTAATGGTTTTATCCTGTGTTGTCTGTGAGTCTTCATCACTAATGCTGAATTGTCTGCCTATAAATTCATTGAGATTGGGTGAAGTCATGCTTATTGAAAGCCTGGGGAGTAGACTTCTATGTCTCCATTTGGAGGAACCAATCACCCCCTCACCATGAGTGTGGTGCAGTGTGGGACCCATAAAAGAAGACATCTGGAATATAAGAATCGAGGTATGGACGTGGAAGAAGGATTTATCACCATACTGCTAAATCACAGTAGGTTCTTTGGTCTTTTTGCATGTACTCACTTATGTGTTTATAGCTATCCATATACAACACTTTGGCATAGCAAATACAGATTGACATAGGATATAAAATACAGAAATAGAGATCAGAGTCCAGGAAAACCAGGATTTGGGAGGTAATCCAAATAATCGTATACCTATCTAAACCATGATCCAATCCCTGCCAGTTAGGAAAGGCCTTCAGGGTTCTGGCTAAGGAGAATGTAGTTGCATTTGCTAGATACACCTCCTACAGAAAAAGAAAGAGGCCTGTCGACACTGAACTAGATCTTTACCATTATTGCAGCGGGTCCCAGGACAACACATGCCATCTCTATGGCAGCGCTTCTTTTTCCTTCGACACACCATGCAGGCCGAGGATCCTTGGTGGGGACTGTGGCAATATCTCCCAATTTCACATTCTTTATCACTGCTACAAGGGTAGGCCTGTCAGAAAGTGTAACGACAACACCAAACACAAAGTAAATTAAATTCTGTCACGCTGATGAAAAGTCACTGCGTGAAATCACAATGGGAAATAAAGCACAGTAGGGTTCTCGTCAAAGGAAATGTGCCATTGAAATCACATTCCAAGCACAGATCCTCCATGGCGACCTTTCCTTCATCAAGGACCCTATAAATACTGACTGTTGATGGGGACGAAGATAAAGTTGATGCTATTTTGTATTTTTGTTGACACAACTTTGGAGCTGGGATTTACATTTTGTGTGGGTCAGTAGAGCTTTTAAGAGTAACTTTGGGGTCTCAGAAATAGTTGTAATTATGATAATGACACTGATTTACAGTGTAAATGAAACATCCTCACTATTCTGTTTTTCATCTACTGAACTGGATGAGAAGAAGCTTAAATAAAACAACAAAGGACTATGCTAGAAGCTAAAACACATCTTCTGCCCTGTTAGGGAGCAAATACATTAGGAGTGACTTCCCACAAATTCTGCCCATGAGGAGCACAGCAGAAAACCACTTCCAGAACCATGTGAGGTAACAAGCTGTGTAGCACAAAGAAATCAAGGAGCAGGGTCCTCATTCCAAACGTGGGTGATGAGCAGCAGTGGGGTTCTGAGCTGTCAGAAATGTTCAACCCCAAGGACATTGTGTTCTGAGGTAACAAAAAGGCTCTGTACATACAAAAACAGCCCTATGGCCTAGGGTGCCTTCAATTTATATGTAAAGGACCCGGTGTCTCCATTTCTCACCACATGAGGTTACTTAAACAGTGCCCTAGATTATCTCCCAAAAAAAAATATACTCTCCAGTTATGTAATCCTTGTCTCTTGGAAGTGTTTGGAACACTTAAAATGTCCCTGGTTGTGGAGACAGAGTTGGAAAATGGAACAACCATGCCACACATCAAACTCCCTCATATTTTGAAGCATGTTGACAGGGAGACTTATTTATAAGTTGTTTTTCTTTTCTTTTTGTAGTTCTTTCCTGTTTTCAGAGTAATGCATGCTTTTTTTTTTTAACTGAAAAATACAAAAAGTAAAAAGAAGCTATGTAGTTGTTTTTCACCTATGCATAAATGGTATGAATGTAAGTCTATGGGCTAAAGTTTTTGTGACTCTCAAATTAGTGGGATTTGAGTGCTTTGCTTATGAAATGAGGTTTGGTGACCTAGGTCGGCATACATAGTCTACTTATTTTCCCTTTCTTTCTCCCTCTCTTACACTCTCTTCCTCCTACCTCCCACCCTTCTGCTCTGTGTGGCTACATTCAGTGTCCCTGTGTTTTTTGTTTCCCCCTGATCCTCTTCAGTTTGACAAAGGAAATAAATGGGAATCTGACATGTGAGGCTGAAGACTCTACATGTTCTATAGAGGAAAAAATACACTTTCAGCAACATTACAATAAGAAAATCATGAATTTTGAGTTCCAAGTGCTTTTGAAAGATGGTATAGTGGCTATGTTTGATGCCTTACATAATAATCGTAGCCAGATAAAGCTATAAAATGAATTTACATATTATTGGCCCATTCCAGATCTCTATCATTAGACTTAATGGAGAATCTGAATGAAGTTAAATTGAGAGTATTAGGCCATTTTTTAAGACTCCAAGACTGATGAAAACAAAGCAAGTGTCACTTCCCGCCTTGCTACACTCTTACCCCCAAGCACTTTACTCCCTTCATAGTTAAACCCATTAATTTTAAGCAAAATACAATTCACATGTTTCTGATTCATTTACATTTATTTCATCAAATTGTTTTGCAAGAAACATTTGATGTCTTACAAGTTTTTTTTTTTTTCTTCCTCAAAAATAGGACATGTTCTTTCAATGGAAATACACATGTGCTACCTAAAATATCATGTGCACTTTGGAACACAAACAACAAACCTTCAAGGGATTCTTAATATAGAATAATAGTTGATCCCATTCTTTAAAAAAGAAAAAAAAAAAAAAACAATAGCCTATAAGGTGAAAAAAGTTGTTTGCTAAAAGTAGCAATTCATTTTGTAGAAATTTGTAGAAGACACATCATTAACTTCCCATTCTCAATTTGTGGGAAATGGAAAATGCTTGAAATGAAAAAATATTTGATGCATGGGGCGCCTGGGTGGCTTAGTCAGTTGAGCATCCAGTTCTTGGTTTCAGCTCAGGTCATAAGATAGAGCCCCACCATGTGTTCCATACTCAGCATGGAGTCTGCTTTAGATTCTCTCCCTCTCCCTCTTCCTCTGCCCTTCCCCCCACTTGCACATTCTCTCTCTCTCTAAAATAAATAAAATCTTTTTTAAAGAAAATGTTTGATGCAGATGATATTGCAAATATACATATACATAATATAGTAGTCCTCTATTTGAATAGGATCACAGTGTAATTCTCCCAAGTTTTTCAGAGGAAAGCTTAGTTGATCTAAGAGACAAAAAATATTAAAGGACATGTAGTGTTATTATGCTGCTTTTGTAGTTTTATTTAAAGACAATTTAAATAGAAATGACAAGGCAGAAAAAATATGCAGAATTTTATGTAACGAAGGATGATTGTTAATGTGCTCTTGCACTTAAAATGCAATCCCAGGCCATAACATTAAGAACAATTCTTTGACAATTAAAATAAAATTTTAATAATCAAAATGCAAGGTTATATTACATAGCTTCTAGTATGCTTATGAAACTCCTTGCTCCAATAAACAGCCATCAAATATGAATAAAATCAAAAAAATGATAAGACAAATTGAAGCAGATCATAGGGAAAGCAAAGAAGATGGGGGCATGCCTCACCTTCTGAAATCATTGTCTTCCAGACCAGATCTACTCAGTCATATAGTTTCCTTTGGCATAACCATTAGCAACAAAACACAGATCTGACCCATTAATAGCAATTTTCATATTTTCAACCTCATACATGATTTTTCAATAAAGAGCTTTAAATAAGACATTTTCATCTCAAGGATGAGGTCTCTGCAGCTTGCTATTGTTTCTTCCCACATTTCCTCCTTAAAATGTCTGGAAAAGCTATCATAATAGGCAAGAAAGGAAGGGAGGTAGAATGGGAGGGAGAGAGATAGAGAGAAAAAGAGAAGGGAGAAGGAAGTACATGGTTAAAGTAGTCATGGATGATCCTGAAGAAGTAACGACTATGGCATTAATAGGCCATTGAAGGGAATTATATACATTAATAAAAGTGCCATTCAGAAACTTTCTCATAGAAAAATCTTTATTTTCCACTTACTCCAGCCTCTAAAGTCTGTTGCATATCCCATCTGATGACGGTTTTACAGCAAACAAAAAATAAATTTGAGTATCTTAGTCTAGCTTTCCATTTAACAAAAGCAATAATATGCTTCCCTGTTAGTAATTTGTATAAATTAATAAGAAAACTGATTTTTTTACCTGCTATGGAAATTATTAATAGTGAATTTGCGTGGTTCTTTGTTGACTTGTCTAGGTAAACAATACGAGAAATAGTGACATTTCGCTGCATGAGCTTCCAGAAATACTTGCCCCCATGCAAAAATCATTCATGACTTAACCTCAGTCACAATTAGGAGATGGGTTCATTTGAGACACCTAATAATAGCAGATGATGGGCCATGAATTAAGAATTTTTGAAAGCTGTCCATGATCAGGCCAAAAAAACAAAGAAGTTTTGCCCAATCCCTTTCTAGGCTAAAAATAGAGTGGTCTCTGTAAATAGCAGCACTACTTATCATTACAACCATGACATGATCTAAAAAAAGAGCGAACGCATTGGACACAGCTTGAAAAGAAAGTCTGTCAAACATGAGCATTTCTTTTTAGTATAAAGGATTTGTTTTTATATCCATTCCTCTGTGCTAATTTGGAATCATTATTTAAAATTTTAGCAATGAAGTAAAGACAGCATAAGTAACTTCTGCAGATTAATCCTGTGTGCTCAGTAACAGAGACCTTGGGGATTCAGGGTCCTGCCCTGGCTTTCAGGCTTCCCTGCAAGTTACGTTGACAAAGAGCATTGACTCGTGACAGTCTGATGCCCACATAGATGCGGGGTTTTCAGGGCTGACCCGTGTGCCGAATTCAGAGGTGAGAAAAATAAATTTGGCCACTTCTCTCTCTAGAAGCCTCCAAATACCAACAGCATGTCCTGGTGCAGCTGTTGGAGAGAATACTGGCAGACGACACAGGCAGTAAGCAACAGTAATACTGTACTGTAAACAACAATTTCTCATTTCATTTCTCGACAACAGTTTTATATCCACTTAAACTCACTGTAATCAGAGTTACAAGCAAAAGCCCATCATGCAATTAGTGATGATTAAATAATATTCTAATGAATGAAATAAAACAAAATGTTACTCCATCTTATCTGAACTAATTGAGCCATTTTTTTTTTTTCCAATTATTCTCAAAACTGCAGGGAGAAAAAGACCTGCTAATTCAAGTTTAAGATTCAGGGTGGAATTTTTTTCTAATTTTTCAGGACTGGCCATCCCTTTAAACATCCAAATATGACAATGACAGAATCAAACCCCAAGAATAATGACACAGAAAAAAAGTGTTTTAGGGATCTCAACAGCACCAGCTACTGAACAAACTTTTGGCCACAACTAAAACCTTAGTGTAACTCCTGAGTTTTCAAAATTATAACCTTGTTCCTATTTAATGATGAGGAGGGGAAAAAAAAAAGAAGAGAGAAGCATCACAAAGTGTTCATCTGGGCTGGCCACCCATCCGGATTCTTGCAAGAATGTCCTAGTTTGTTGTTGTTGTTTTAATCCGGACAATCCTTTGTCCCCGCAAGCACTGTTTGTAACAATCGGAAGTTTTCTGGAGCCAGAAAAACATCATCAGCTGGGCAGGCAAAGAAAGCCTCCAGGGGGACGAACCAGCTGTGGGAATGAAAAACATTTGGGGGCGAGTGGATAGAAGGAGGTAGCAGCAAAGGGATGGGGACTGCAATGTCTGGGGTCTCAAAGAGAACACAGAAGAAGGTTGGCAATTACTGGGAAATTGATGCCATCACACTGTCTTTCCCTAGGTCCTTAAAGAAAAGATTAATTTCCTTGCCCTGACATCCCAGGATAGTGCTCTGTTTCGATGTATATGCAAGGTTTGCTATCCTTTAAGGTGGCAATTTCAAAGTCAAACGTTAGGACTGCAGCTTCAGGAGGTACAGGGATATAGAACTCAATCTGGCTAAGGTACAGTTGTATACAGCATGACAAAGGCTGTGCCATCGAATCTTTCCCTTTGTCCACAATTACCTCTAGGAGATCAGGGTATGTCTTTGAGGATTCCTCGGCATAAGGCCAGGAGGACTGAGCTACACTAAATTGGATGGGAAGAGTTCAGATATTTCATGACGTTCTGGATGTGTCCCAGGGGTTCATTAAGGTGGCTCTTCGGATATTCATTCAATACCCAATAGTTGTTTATTCAGTATTTATTTACTGAACACCAGCTATAATTAAGACACAACCAGTTCTGTAATCTACAAATGTTTTCCCTGCATCATCCCTAAAACAATTTTTAAAAAGTATATATCTTCTCACACATTTGACATGGAAAATTTTTCAGCATAAGTTCAGTTTGTTTAATGAATATGACATATAATATTTATAAGGTGAAATTCACAGTAATTTGACATGATTCAAAAAAGTAGCCATCTACCTGACTGATCAATGCATACTGATCCTAAAATAAGTCACAACATAGTCATGGATGTTTTTCTTTGAGAAAATTAGTTATAGAAAACATTCAGTTAAATTGTAAAATACACAAGTCATCACAACTATTTTAGATGTTCTGTATCCAGAATTTTCCAGCCAGGACCAAGCTTCACTCTTAAAGAATTAATCGTAAGACAAGGAAAAATGTGTTTAGGATGCTCTAATCAACTGTTTAGAACATCTTTGTTAAAATCAATACACCAAATTTTACTTTAGTCTCTCATCCATAAAAGGTTTTATACTGCTGGTTAATGCAGGATATCAAGATTTGGAATGCATGATGACTTTGCCTTTCTTTCCACATAAAATAGCAAAAGACTTATTGTAAACACAGGCACATTCCCAGACAACTTTAAGAAAAAAAAAAATTATGGGCGTTAAAGAAATGGAAATTGATTTCCTGAAAACAATTCATGCTGTGCATACCATAGAAAACCTTTGATCACCTTATCCGCATGTTCATTTTAGGGCTCCAGTTGTTAGATATTTGGTTTTTGACATAGAAGTCCAGAGCTGAGAGAATTCTGCTAATGCTGCCTGGATCATAACTCTGCCAGTGGTCCATTAACTTCCCCAATGTATTCAGAGAGCCTCACTGAAATCCTAAGAAACAATAATCTATGAAATCAAGGCAAGGTTCTCCCTAACTTGGGTAGTTCCCCCCTATTCTCTGTATCTCATTAAGCTGAAAGGAGACTCCAAAGAATCTCTCTACTTTGAACACAGAACACATTCTCAACTGTAACATGTATATTGCTGTTATCTATCATGGGGCAAATGGGCAAAGCCAACCCTTTCCTTACAGGCTTAGGACCTAGAGAAATTGACACCTTGTAATTTGCCTGATTTTTAATTTTTTTTTCCTGTTTTTGACCGATTTTCCCCTCATTTGGAATAGATAGGACCAAAACACTTCTGTTCCATGCTCAAAAAGCAGCATCTTGGGTGTGTTTTTGCAGCAATTGTTGGAGCCCTTTATACTCCACATGTAATTATAAAGCCATTTGTAATGTGGTGATTGGTGCAGCATAATTGTTCTAACCAAAACAGAGAAAGAAACCACACAATTTCAAGTTTTCCTCCAAATCCAGGATTGAATGTCTACAATATAAAATTTTCAGTGTAGCCTTACACACTTTCCTGACCTCAAGACCTTCAGAAAGGTAATGTGGTAGGAAGAATTTTGGAGTCATACTTCAGTCTGAATTATGCCTCCACAAATAATTCATTGTTGTAAGTTACTTAACGGAGTCTCAGTTTCCTCCTTAATAAGATTGACATCATTCCTACCTTCAAAAGCATTTCCCTACTTTGCTAATCTTTAAAATCGCACGGGGTTTCTCTAAAAACTACTTACTCACAGACTCCTCACAGAGACTCTAATTTTCTAGAACTGGATATGGTCCAGGAGTCTGTATTATTAATAAAATACTGTCCTGGTGATCAAAGATAAGGTAAGAGAGGGAAACACTGCTCTATAGAATTGTTGCAAAGATTAAGGATGTCTCTTGTATATATCTCATACAGAAACTATCTGGTCCATATGAGATATGGACTCTACATTATCTTTCAGATAGACAGAGGTCTAAGTGGTAAATTGGCTCCCTGACACATGAGTCTAAGTAAGAGATTCACTGACAACTATTTCCAGACAGCTTCATCTTTACTCCTACTACTTAGCCACTGTGCTTAGGGATAGGCTTGAGAATTTCTGAAACTATATGGAAAAATAAAGTAACACATAAAAAATACACCAATGCACTTTGGGAGAAACACAATGTAGCCTCAGAGCTGTCAACACATGCATTGTGGCTGGATTGTTTCACATTCTCATGTGGTATACACCTGTGTCTTGCTGGCAACACACAGCTTTGCAGTTTTCTCTGCATCTTGTATCCTGTGGGTCTTTACAAAACAAGTACTTTTCCTCCCCATATCAAGTATGATAAATAGATGCTGTGTGTTCTTATTTCCTATTTCTTATAGAGCGTCAAATTCCCTTTCCAGTGAAAAATCATATTCAAAATTCAAATATTGACATCCAGGTAATTATGAAAGCTTAACAGACTTTCAAATTGCTGTTTATGAAAGACTTTCCTTACGATTACAGAATAGTTCAGTGTTGGTCACTATTTCTGACCCCAAGTGTAAACACTTGTGAATTTTACATGCTACATGAGTTTGAGCCATTTTTCACTATTTCTGTGTGTGTGTCTAATTTATCCAATGTACTATTTCAGGAGGTACACCCAAGAAATATGCAGCAGAATTTACCCAAGAAAAGGTAGGACAGAGTTATTGAGAACTGAGGAAAAGAGGGAAATACTAGTTTCCATGTAAAGATCTTTAAACATTTTCTAATTTGTACTAGGTGCATGTATTATCTATTAAAGTTAAACACAATTTTCAAAATAACTAATCTTATGAGATTCAAGGTAAAGTTTCTTATTCCTTGTTAATTTCTGTTACATAGTCTTTGTAGTAGGAAGGTTTGGAAGAACTTGGGTTTCCTAGATGTAGGACTTCTTAGAGTATCAAGAATACAGATTTCAGTTTCTTTATTAAAAATTTTTTGTCTTGTTTTATAGACGTCACCTTATTAGCAGAATCAGACTACTAATGCATTTAAATTATATATAAACAATCCATTGTTCCAACAATTATTTAATTGAAGTAATGTTTATTGTCTTATTCATTTAATATAGAACATCAAACTATATACTTCTCCAATATCATTTAATTCTCTTCAATCCCCACTAAGAATTAGGCTAGAGTAATGATCAAATGGCCACTTGCCACATTCTATTCTGATTTTGAGGAAACAGTTGATAGAAGCTAATAAAATTGAAAAGCTCGTTCTTCTATGGTTGGGAAGATGGAAAAGTCACAACAAAATAGAATCCTCAATATTCATTTGCAGTTAAAAGTCTCAATTCTTAATTAAGAACTATTTTAAGGTCTGTATAATACTGCTTGAAAATATAAAATGTTATCATTAAATTTAGGGTCATAAACAAGAAGGCAGGCAGTGTTACTTCCCTCCAGGTATGCTGGGAAGAGAAGCAAGGACTTGAGAAGAAACATGGCCCAATGTGATTCTCCAGAGGGCTGGAGCAGGAGGTTTGCTAAATCATGATAGACATAAAGATTGACTTGACTAAAACATTTTGATTAAAAAAGTAGGATCCAGGGGCACCTGGGAGGCTCAGTCAGTTAAGCATCTGCCTTCAGCTCAGGTCATGATTCCAGAGTCCTGGGATTGCTCTTTGTTCAGCCAGGAGTCTGCTTCTCCTTCTCCTTCTCCCTCTGCCCCATCCCCAATCTGTGCACTCTCACATGCTCTTTCACTCACAAATAAATGAACAAAATCTTAAAAAAAAAAAAAAAAGCTATTGAAAAAGAAAGGGGAAAAAAGTGGAATGCAGAGGTGGTTCACAATTTTAACCAGAATCCTGCCTAAATAACTCATCTATTTCTGCCTCTGCCATTTGGAACAAAATAAATAGTAAGTGTGTGAAGACTCTTGGACTGGAATCATTAGGACATGACACACCACTGACATACGGAGGGACTGAAGTGAAAGTTACATGTGCAGCAGGGTGAAGGACTTTAACTCCTGAGCTTTGGATAAGCCAACTTATCTCTTACTAAGAGAAAGGAATGGAAGTCATTTAATACATTATTTTGCCATCTCAATTCTTTCCCATTTCCCAGCTTGGGTCCTCTCTAGCTATCTCAAGCTAATATTTATATAACCTATAAAACAGGTTAAGAATCTTTGCCCTATGCCCAGGCTTCATTTTTACTTTTTTTTTTTTTAAGATTTTATTTGTTTATTTGACAGAGAGATCACAGGTAGGCAGAAAGGCAGGCAGAGAGAGGAGGAAGCAGGCCCTCAGCCGAGCAGAGAGCCCGATGCGAGCCTCGATCCCAAGACCCTGAGATCATGACCTGAGTTGAAGGCAGAGGCTTAACCCGCTGAGCCACTCAGACACCCTTCATTTTTACTTTTATGTAACGTTCAGTTGTTGGGACAGGCCTCACAAAGACATTTACAAGAGGAGCACACTCAATAGACTCATCATTTCTGGGTTCCAAAGGTCAGGGCAAACTGTGTTGGAGAGATTTGGAACCAGTCTCAGACTTTCTAGCATAATAGAAGGGTTAAAGCATCTGTGTAGAATAGTTGCCTGACTTCATAATGGGTGAAATTACAATAGCTAAGGCTACTCATTTATTTCAGACATTTGCAAGATGATTGGGTTCAAAAGCCTCAGCTTGGAGAGTACTTTCATTTTTAGGGTCTGATAATAGCAATTATGTAACCACATGTTGTTTATTAAAATAAAATGCTTTTCCAAAAAACAATCGCTATCTCAATACACACGTGGTCTTACTTACCAGCCTTTTACCCTCACGAACTAATTTAAATTCTTATTGTGCAGAAGAAGAAAGAGAAGGTCAGCACAAAAGGACAAAGGAACTTATTCAAGCAGACAGCATGGCATAAAGACATCACTCATTGACTTATAATCTACTTCTATCAAAAAATTCTATTTAAATGCTTTGTTACAGGATTGGAAAGGGAGGAAATTATAAGCCAGATGACAGATTCTTTGGTTTCTGTGACCCTAGTGTTCAAATCTCAGCCTCAGAAATGTGGTACATCTTGTGATGACATACTCAATGTGTTAGTAATCTCACAGAAAACACATTGAAGACGTTGGTCCCCCACACCACCCACATCCCATACATCTGCTTTGGTGTGGTGACCAGCACATTCTCCATAGTGCAAGGGAGATCAGATGATTTGTAACTAGATGAAAAAAAATGAAATCCTGTCTCCAGGCTTAAGTCACTTCCCCTCCATCCCTCCGGTCCTTCCAGCCTATGCAAAGAGTATGCTCTTCTGTATTCCTGCTGCTTCCTTTGTTGTCCCTTGTTCATTACTAAGAATCCCCAGATGTATTGGCATTGAACGCTTTTTAACACCTCTGTGTCTGGTTCACATTCCACACTCTGTAGAAAATACGGGGCTTTAAAATGTGAGACAGGGGAGGAAGAGTGGGAAAAAGAAGTGGAGGTCACTAAAAAAGGGAAAACCAACCCCCCCACACACACACCTGCCCCTTGGCCTGGAGGAGAGCTGTCCCACCTCAGCATCACCCCAGTGCTATTGGCTTATCAGAACTCTGGGTGAACAAATACAATAGAATCCATTAGCCCAATGGCTAATAGAATTCTTTGCTAGGGTTGATCAGTAATCCTATACTTTTTTCAAAAAATTTTTTCCCTCCCATGCAACACTAATGTTTCTAGAACTATGTTTGGAATGCTATCTGAAATCTGTCCTGTTTGTTTGTTTGAACTGAAGGAAGCAGCTGTGTCACAATAAAGATAACCAGGAAACATTTGTGTTCTTAGCATGACATATGACCCCAGTCTCCCATCCCAGCACTTGCATTACACACGCCAGCTTTATGGGGCTACTTGCACATCCGTTGGCCACACTCCCTCAGGACCAGGCATTTGCACACATTTTTCTTCCACCAAAAATACCTATCCTCCATTTATTCATCATCTGAATAAATCCAACTCACCGTTCAGAGACTATATCAAGTAACTTTACTTTGGGGAAAACTTCTGGGCTGGCTCCTCACTTCCAGCTGATTTGGATGTCGCATTTCATCTGCACCCTGTTAATACCTCACGCTTATCTGCACATAATTTAGATTATGCTCTGTTAAATTCTTCCTCTGCCTTCTTTATTCTCTTTGATTGCAGAAATCTTCTTTCACCTCTGTATCTCCAGGGGTCACATTGTGCCTGGAAAAGCAGCATTCTGCATTTTTCCCAGTAATGAATTAATGAATGAGGTTTTCTTTTAAAAATGTTTGGAAACTTGTACCACGAATTGACAAAAATGCTCACATAAGTACCCATCAGAATATGGTAAAAAGACAAACAAAAACGCCACAAAAACTTGAAAATTCAGTGGTAATATTTTACATATATTTTGAAATGGATTTTCCAAAATAAGCTCAGTCCTACATAAGCCATTTATCACCTAGCACTATACCCCTAGGGATATCATATGTGTTTCAGAAGAAAGGAGATTGGCTGGTGAGTAATTTTCCAGCCAACGACTTGGCTTCGTGTTTCATGTGAAGCCTTAGATTCACCTTTTCAAGCATGATCACCAGCTTCTTTATATTACATTCCCATACCTGATATTTTTCACATGTAAATTATCTAGAGGGAAACGTAGGCTCTTTCATTTCTAAGTGGTATCAATGGTCTCTGCCAGAACCATCATGCTATCCTAGTGGCCCTTCACAGCAGTGACTCTGGATCTCACCTCTTTCCCAATTGTCCTCAAGCAATTGTTTAAGCCTACTGGTGGCTTGGAAACTATGACTCAGTACTTCTAAGGATCAGATGAAGCTGGGGACACTCCATCCTAAATGCTTTTTTCTAACTTTTCTTTGCCTTGAGCACTTAACTATTTTTCTAACTGGTGGGTCATATCTGATAGTTTTCACAAATAACCCCACCACTATGACATATAATTGCAAAGAAGCAAGAAGGTGAGTGAGTAGCTCATGGTGGCTTCCCTTCAACATCTTGGAGGTGCATAGATGGAAAACTAAGGGGATTCAGTCTCTTGACACACCTTAGACACAGCAATATAGCAACCAGTACATAACAATGAGAGCAATTTTTTTAAATGTGTGCCTCTGGAATGCCCCACCAAAGCATTTACTGGATTTCTGAAGAGTTTATGATCCTAAACAAATGGAGCTAAACACGGTTCTCACCAGCCATGATAAATTAGTTAAGTCTCAAGGGCATGTCAATTTTTACCAGAAAATGTGGACAGTGCCTCTAGATTTGAACCAAATTGATTTCAAATGTCTATAATTCTCATACAAACCCATCCAACTCCCCTCATTATGCCCACACATTAGAATTTTAGAGACATCCATAAACTTTTCACACCCACTCCCAAGTTTAAAAGCTTAAAGAAATTTATGAAGGACTTTATTCAGCCTAAGCTAAGTGCATACCTGGTGTTTGTAAAACCATGAGATGGGCCTATTCCCTGGGCAAAGAGGTAAGAAATAAACTCTATTTTCTAGGTTAATTTTCTAAGTTATATGTTTGCTACATGTTTTGAGTCCAGGCAAGGATGTCACTGTGTATTTTAAAAAGTTGAGTCTCTGTATGACTCTTGTATGAGTTTAGCTTCCCAGTCAAGAGACTAGAGTGATTAGATCCCCTTGTTCTATAGAAAAGGAAAGATACAGCCACACCTGGGCACAGCAGGTATCAGAGAGGATGGATTACAGTCTGACTATAACATTTCCTGGATTTAAATGAGATCACCAGAACTTCATTCACACAAGCAAGTCAAGTTGTTTCCACATTAACATTGGATGAAGTGATTTTTATTACAAAACCCAGTGCACTAGCCAGACTCTTTCTAAGGGCAGATCAAAAGCATAAGGATCTGGTCATGTGCTGCTTTTCATCTCCCTTCCTTGAGCACAGAACTGCCTAATACATGCTGATCAAATTCTGCCTGGGATTTCAAACAGGATGGTCTGGAAAATTCAAGAATAAGCTCTTGAAGTAAGACTGTTCATCCCATACTAACGAGTGTTGGAGCTATAATTTTGTAAGTGGTACACTGAAAACTGTTTACAACTTGCAAATGATAATTCCAAGAAACATTAGAATGCCCTTGTTATAGAGACACATTAATAACTAACAGCAAATTTGCTAAAAAGTCCAGTTCTGCTTTCTGGGAATCTTCCAAAAAGAAATCACAGTTTAAAGCACAGTTTTACAGCATGAATCAGTTAAAAGTAATCAACCAGTTACTGATTATAGAATAATAATTAATATTAATATTTAAGAGTAACTGTACATAGAGCTACTTGTCTTCAAAGTAGCAAACTCCTTAAGTATTAACAAATTAGCTCTCTCTGTCACAACTGCCAGCATGTGTTTGGAGAGCTCTAGGGAGAATTTTATTTTACATCCATGTGTTCTGTTCTGGTCATATCTGCAGGACGATCTTTCCACTGTTAGATAAACATATTTGGATGCACAGAGATGGGGTAATAATGCACATCCATGTCCTGCTGTCTGGCTAGTTCGCCGCGGAGTCCTCAACCAATACCCGATCAAAGGCAAAAATGTGTTTCCAGTGATAGAGCAGTATGGTTTTCATTGAGGACAGACTTTGCTGAAAATAAGACAAAAATTGTCTGGGAATTTGGGTGCATAACCTGGGTGTGGTGAGGATGAGCTTTTCACATTTCTCACTAGAGTTCAGTAACTCTCCACATAACCTCAGCCCAGCAGTGGAGCTTTAAATCCACCATCTCACCAGCCAAAAAGATTCCTCCTGCTAACAGATGCCACAGTGGCTAGAAACTGCACATATTTTTGTGAGACCCTGAAAATAACAGGCTCCTGGAAACTACAGATATTTTGCAGATGTGCTTTCCACCCAAATGATTTCACAATTTGCCTAGGCACTCTTGATCGGTATGTCCCTTTACAAACAAATTAAGACCATTCTTCATTACAAATCACAAATTTTGATGGGAATCACTTCTCCTTGATAATTTCCAAAATTGTAAGCACTCAAGAATTTATTTACTGGATATTTTATGATTATAAGGAAGTATTATTAACTTTTAGCTTTAATAATAGTATTGCACTTATTTTTAAAAAGTTATTTTCTTAAATAAAATAAAAAATAAAAAAAAAAGTTCTTTTTTGGGGGCGCCTGAGCAGCTCAGTCGGTTAAGCAGCAGACTCTTGGTTTTGGCTCAGGAGATTGAGCCCTGTATTGGGCTCCATCTCAGCAGGAAGTCTGCTTGGGATTCTATCTCTTCCTGTCCTTCTGCCCCCCCCCTCCACTCTGGCTCTCTTTAAAGTAAATTTTTAAAAAATTTCTTTTTAAGATCCTTTTCTCTTAAAGAAACAACTGAAATATTTTTGGATAAATAATATGATCTATAGGGTTTGTTTTTAAATGTCTTGCAGAAAGCAGAGGTGAGCTGGGCTGTGAAGATGAAACAAAATCAGCCATGAGTTTAAAACGATTGAAGCTACAGGATGGGCACATGGGGAGAGTGACTCATACTATTCTCTCTACTTTTGTTGACATTTGTAATTTCCAGTAGGAAGAAAAACTAAGAACTCCGGTAACCTAGGCAGAACTCTAAGTCTAATCTTCAAGGAGCAGCCAACTCCATACACCATTTGAAATCCCTTGTTTCCCCACAGAGAACACAGGCAGCATCCTGACAACATGAAGTCAAAATTCTCTCTTCTCACTCCCAAACTCACTTTGGGGAGGCTGAAAAGACAACCTCTGATAAGGATACATCAGGCTGAAAAGACCTGTGAGAGTGTGAATAAATGTCTGAGCTTCCCCAAACTGGGCTATTCACCACTTACTAAGTGGAGGTGGCTCTGCATTCATTGTATTGATGAATGAGTGCTCCAGCCTCTGATGTTCCAATCTCAAGAGTGAAAGTTATTCCAGGAGCCCACAGGAAAACACCCATTCCGGGCCATTGCCATCCGTTGAATATTTACTGCTGGGCTGCTAATGGAGGCATCTCAGGGATGGTAGAGACGCATAAGCTTTGGTTACTGCTGGTAAGAGAATCACAGAGGCAGACACAAGCCATTGCTTGTGTGCCTAGTCACACCAAGGTGATAATGATGCACTCACTTTCAGCCCATCTTTTCAGGGAGCACACAGGAACCCCATTATCTTAAAAAAGACAGATAAGAGGAATGAATCAGTATCAAACTTAGCAGACATTTTCTAAGTACATGGAGTGTCTTAATTTTTTTGATTTTGGTTTTGGAAGAACTAGAGGTCTAAGCATGATTAGAGGTGTAGGATTGTATCTCTTGACACCGGCTACATGAGTTGCAGCTGGTATTCCCCTCCGCCCACCCCAAATTCATCCCAGACAGCTGCTTTGAGAAGTGCTATAAAGATAAAGTGTTTTCTTTAAAATGCCACATTATTTGGAAACACTTGCTAAATGTGTAATTGAAATGACAGGACTCTCTGTTTTTCAAGAAAAATAAAAGTAGCTAAGAATAGTTACTCTCTGAACAGCCTTCCCACAAATACCTCTTTAGAGCACCTTCTGGTTGGCACAGAGCCTTTAGGCATATTTTCTCACCCAGCTAGGGAGGTGAGTTGGTAGGCCGTTCTTAAAAAGTTATTGATGTGAAATTCACATATAATAAAGTTAACCATTTTAAAATGAATGATTCGGTGCCCTTTAGTACAGTCACAGTGTTGGTCAGCCACACCTCCATCTAGTTCTAAAACATTTCCTTCACTCCAAAATACACCCCTTTCACTCCAAACACATTAAGCAATTTGTGTAGGTATTACTAGTGTCTGCTTTACAAGGGAGGAAGTTACTCAGCTGCTGTTGAGTGGCCTCCAGAGAGTAAATGTCTGCTCCAGAAACAGAACCCTGATATCCTAACGTTGTATTCGCTACCAGACAAGCGGTTCTCAAACATTAGCCTCCATTGGAATCACCTGGAGGACATGTTGGACCACAGATTGCAGCGCTCCGACCTCAGAGTTTCCAATTCAGTGAAGTCCAGGGTGGGGGCTGAGCATTTGCATTTCCACTAACTTCCCAAGTGATGCTGATAGTGCTGGTCCAGAGCCCACACTTTCAGAACGCTGTGCCACACTGAGTCTCCTATTTTCTAATTTTAGATTTTGCTAAATCAAAATCTAAAATTAGTCTTCTATTTTCTAATTTGAAATTTTGCTAATTCAAACAGGGATATTATCTATTTAAACAAAATAGGCTAGTAGGAGGTGTTTGCTAACTGCTTCACAAGCTGGATGAACATCAAAATGAAAACCTGCAGGTGAAAGCACTCTGTCAACTTAAAAATGACCATGTAGATTAGAATCTTATTGCTTGCTGAAAACCAGTTCTTTTTCTTAATTAGTGAAGCATATTATCCCTTCTAGCATGCCTGAGAAACTATGAAAACTGTGTAAATTTTGTACTTCCAAAATGACAGAACGAGAGGTATCTTCTATCACAGGTCTGACACAACATGATTGGCATAGACTAGTTGTTCACTGTTCAATTAATTAGTTTCAAATTTAGGAGTCAATATCAAATGTAAGAGACCTTCCTTTATGACGACTTGAGACGCTTCTAAATACAAGGCTGAGTAGCATCCAATGTTCTTGACACTGTGGACAGAGATTTATGCATAGGTTAATTCCTACACAAGTCATATTTGATGCCAATATCATAGTTTAACTGCACTGAACCATCCTAAAGGCACTGATTGGGGCACTCCCTCTTCTCTTGGATCTCTGCATGAGTTGAAGCCAGTGTTTCAGTATCAACCCCAAACCACTTTCTTTGCATGCCCCTCCCCCATGTGTGTACTTGTGTATGGATGACAATTTGTAATCCAGCCAACATATATTCCAACATCTGCCTACCAGATCTGTGCACGCTCTCCTGGTCATTTAGCTTGAGGTTGGCCGAGGAAGAGGATTGCAGGAGAGTAAACGGTAGAGCTGACAAGGTCTTGTTTCTAACGTGCTGGGATCCTTTAATCTTCTTTCTTCCTTTGATGTCTGAGATTTCCTTCTTTATGCAGTGACACTGGGACTAAATGAAACACCAGGAAACCATTTACCAGTAAAGGGTGTGTGTTACAAACACCTGCAGAGCCCATGGTACCAGGTGACTTGAATTACCCACACATTTCTAGATCTCTGCTCTGTGGGTGGGTGGCTATTTTGACTCTTTTTAACTTTGGGCAAAAAATGACAGCTCTGGTCACACTGCTATGACTTCTATTTATTTTCTGTCTATACTTCAAAATAACAGCACAAACAATTAGGGGAGAGAGGGAGAAAACCCCCCTTACAGCTCTGGTGAATAATGAGTTGTACATGTAGATCTCTGTACAAATGGTTTTTTGACTCAAACAAAAGAGATAACATATTGTGATCCAAGTAGCTGAGGGACAGGAGACTAAATTCTGGGTTCAAGTCCTGACTGCTGTCAATGAGCATATAGACTTTGCACATATCACTGTGCACCCCTGGTTTTCCATCTGTAGAATGAAGGAAATCACTTTAAAAAACAAAGTTCTCCTTTGTTTTTTATCTTTTTAATAAGCTAGCTGTTGCAACTAAGAGAAAAATTTACCCATTTCCCAGGGGTGATTTGTCATTAATCTGCATTTTTTTTTGCATTAAGAAATAATATGACACTTCCTTTTATGATTTGTTTGCACCTAGTAAGACAAACCAGATAGAGAAACAGAACATTTGATAAATGCATAACAGCACCATTGTTCAGACAGCCTGACATTACAAAAAATTTATAACCATCGCTGGTATTTACTGAGAATTTACTAGGCACCACTCTCTGTACTTTACAAACAACAACTTGCGTGTGAGAATCCTGCATAGTGTAAACCATGTCATGAATTGCAAAAACTTTGATAATTTGATTCCAAATTGGAATGTCAAAGAAGTCCCAGTCCATATGTCTGTTTTGTGAAAATCCACATAGGAAGGGATGAGTGCATAGATTTTCAAATAATGCTGCAAATGCTGCTCCATTTCTTCTTTGCAGCAGTCTTCCCGTCTCAGTAAGCGGCAAATATGTAGGGCAGTGGTCGGACTGAAAACCTTGGAACGAGTCTGGATTCCTGTCTCTTACTCCTAACTTCAAATGCATCAGCAAATTCAGGCAGCTCTATCTTCAAAGAGTCTGTTGAACACAACCCCTTCTCGCCATCTGCACTGCCACACTCTACTCTGAGCCTCCCCTCCTAGCCATCCAAGCCAGAATTCGCTTACCCCACTTCATTTCCAACACAGCCAGCCCTAGTGGGCTTGTTGGAATGGAGCTGGATCCTGTCAGGTGCTGGGAGACACTGTCCATGGGCTTTGCATCTCATCGGACACAACAGATGAAGCCCATTCTGTTTGACATGAGCTTTCCCTGTGCTGCTTTCTTGCTTCTCACCCCTTCTTTGGCTCACCCTGTTGCAGCTACACTGTGCTCCTTGCTATTATTCTTACACACCAGGCATCCTTCAAATTGGGGCCCAACACTAGCTCTTTTCTTTGCCTGGAAGTCTTCTCTCCAGAAGCCACATGGTAGACACCTTCCCATCCTTCAATCGTTGCTCAAATGTCACCTTATTTTTTTTTAATTTTTTAAATAAACATATAGTACATTATTTGGCTCAGGGCTACAGGTCTGTGAATCATCAGTCTTACATGATTCCCAGGACTCCCCATAGGAGGGTATTATTATTATTGAGGCCTTCTTGATACTCTACCAGTCTCTGGCCTCCTTTACCACTTTATTTTCCCATTTATAGCATCCCTTACCCCCCCCCTGACATGCTATATAGCCTTAACGTTTACTTATCATCTTTCCCTTCACTGAAATAGAAGCATGATGAAGGCAGGGAAATTTTTTATTTGTTTTGTTTACGACAGCATCTCCAACATCTAGGAGTATGTCTGGCATGGGATACATGCTTAATAAATGAATGGATGGGTATATTTTCTAAACATAGTTTTACACATCTAGCATTAAAGAGGTCCTTTTCCTCCCTCTTGCTCTCTCTTTTAGGATCCATAGACTCTCCCTTTTCCAGTTGCTTCTCCTTTCTCTTATAAAACTTTGCCCCACCACCAGAAAAAATTGTATTTCTGAGTTTGACTAGTGAGAGTTTTGTTTAAAAGAAATCATGTCATTTTTATTTCTTACCACCCACTAGCAAATTTCCTTTCCCTTGAGAAAATCTCATTAAAAACTTTGCAAATGTCTAATGATGTTCTTTCTCTCTTTCATTGGCAGATTTCTTGAAAGAGTGCTTTACAGCTGTAGTCTCTTTCTGGCCACTGAGATGTTTCTTAAATCATCATCTGATCTGAAATCTGATGTTACCAATGTGCAGAAACTCATCAGACCTGGGCATATTCACTCTCTAACAGCTCAATTCAAGGCATCATTCTCTACATTTTCTGGACAAGATCATCCTTTATAAACACTCATTTTCTCCTGACATTCTGTCTCACACCATCCTGGTTCTTGACCTTGTCTTACCTGAGTCTTCTTCATCCTCTCACCTAACATAGTAATTCTGAACAGCCCTGGTCTCTGCCTTGAACTTTTCTTACAGAGTCTTGCACTCCAGAACCCTACCTGTGTCTATGGCTTCAGCTGTCTTGTGCAGATGGCATCCTATACCATGATGACTAAAACTTGTCCCTTGTGACTACAGACTTTTCCCATTCACTGCCTAACATCTTCTGGTTATCTTCTGGCACCCTAAGTGTTGAGAATTTACATTTGCATCCACTAAAATTCAATTGCTACCATTTCTTCCTCATGACTGACCTGCTTCTCCTTAAACATCCTCCAAAAAAGTAAAAGGAGTGGTTCAAAATGTTTAAAAGAAAAACAAGAAAAATCTGAGACTAAGGGAGTATGAGATGAGATGAAAGAGGGAGAGAAGGGAAGTGGTATTCAGAGTTTTCTTAACAATAAAGTTAAACATGTGAAACTCTAACTTTTATTTTTTAATCAAATATGGAATAAACATTAAAAAGTTCCTAATTCTAGGTGATGAAAGTCAGGATTTAGTTATTCTTTAAAATGTTTAGTGTTTTAAAATTTTCTTCAGAAATATTGGCTCTTAAAAAAGGTGTTATGTTTTACCATTTGGGAAAACACTTGAATTAAATGCAGTCAAATATTTGCTTATTTTTTCTAAATGTCATTAAATAAAAATGCAAGTCTGTAAATAGCTACATGTTTGGCATTGTGTTGAGCAAACAATAAGAAAACTAAATCTTGGATTTGGATTATTTAACTCAATATGAAGCTTTTATTCAGCATCTTTGACAAGTGGCCATCCAGCCTTGGCCCCAGTGAGGAAATTATGACCTCAACGGGCTGTCCACTCCATTTTGGAAACAAATTCCAAAACTGATCTTCTCTGTATCAAGTAAAGCTCTAATTCCCTTTCTGTTTCTGCTCAGTTTTTCTGGTTCTGTCCATTAAATCTACTCACCATAAGTTTTACACCCTGATCAGCCCAGTGGTTTTATTTAACTTTCTGTGATTATATCTTAAACCACAAGAATGCCTCCATTTGGCTTTGGTCAATGCCCTTATAGGCAAGGACCTATTTCTGTTTAAAATATTTTGATAGCACCCAGTATAAGTATGTATAGCAGAAATTTTTCTAACCAAAGAAATTGGAAATTTAATGAATTTTCCAACTTAAGAGATGAAGGTGAAGAATAACCACTGTGAGTCTGTTAGCAACATTTTGTAAATAATCAGATCCTGGGCCCTTATAAATGAAGAATAATGTTGATACCAAAATTCTTTATTTGTATTAAGAATAGAATTTAAAATGATACTATTTCACGTCTCCAAAGGCAAAGGAGACAAAAGTGAAAATGAACTTCTGGGACTTCATCAAAATAAAAAGCTTCTGTACAGCAAAGGAAGCAGTCAACAAAACAAAGAGGCGACCCACAGAATGGGAGAAGATATTTGCAAATGACACTACAAAGGGCTGGTATCCAAGATCTATAAAGAACTACTCAAACTCAACATCCAAAAAGAAGATGAACACATCAAAAAATGGGCAAGAGACATGAAGAGGCACTTCTCCATAGAAGATATACAAATGGCTAACAGACACATGAAAAAATGTTCAGCGTCACTAGCTGTTAGGGAAATTCAAATCAAAACCACACTGAGATACCACCTTACACCAGTCAGAATGGCCAAAATTAACAAGTCAGGAAACAACAAGTGTTGGAGAGGCTGTGGAGAAAGGGGAACTCTCTTACACTGTTGGTGGGAATGCAAGCTCGTGCAGCCGCTTTGGAAAACAGTGTGGAGATTCCTTAAAAAATTAAAAATAGAGCTACCCTATGACCCTGCAATTGCACTACTGGGCATTTACCCCAAAGATACAGATGTAGTGAAAAGAAGGGCCATATATACCCCAATGTTCATTGCAGCAATGGCCACAATCGCCAAACTGTGGAAAGAGCCAAGATGCCTATGAACAGATGAATGGATAAAGAAGATGTGGTACATATATACAATGGAATACTATGCCTCCATCAGAAAGGATGAATATCCAACTTTTGTAGCAACATGGACTGGATTGGAAGAGATTATGCTGAGTGAAATAAGCCAAGTAGAGAAAGTCAAGTATCACATGGTTTCACTTACTTGAGATGCATAAGGGGTAGGGTAACCTAGAGGACAGTAGGAGAAGGAAAGTAAACAGGAAGTAGGGTAATCCAGGGAAAGAAACGAAACAACAGAGACTTTGGACACAGAAACAAACTGAGGGACTTGGAGGGAGGGGGCTGGGGGGATGGGAAAGCCTGGTGGTGGGTACTGAGGGCACCTATTGCATGGAGCACTGAATATGGAGAATGGGGAATGAATCTTGGAACATTGGAAAAAAAATTAAGTAACAATAAAAAAAAAGAAAGTTAGAGAAAAAGAAAAAAAAAGAAAAAAAATAAATAAAATGGGTACTATTTCAATGTCGGTAATGTACTCAGTGAGTCCATAAAGTACAAACAATCTTCTCAAAAATAAAAAGATCCTCAAATCCTTCAAATATAATGATACCAGAGTGCCTGGGGGGCTCAATGTTTAAGCCTCTGCCTTCAGCTCAGGTCATGATCCCGGAGTCCAGGGATCAAGCCCCACATCGGGCTGCCTGTGTTCCTTCTCTGGCTGTGTTTCTCTCTGTCAAATAAATAAAATCATATATATATAGATACCATGTTTAATACCATGAAGAAAAATAAGAAGTTAAAAGTTATTGGTCAACCACTTATAGGGTCTTGAGCATTTTCTAATCTTTGTATACCTATGAGTTCTCAAGGGCCTTAACTGAGCTGATAATCAAGCTTACCACTTCTGCTAGGATTCATAGAGACTCCAAAAAATAGTCTGCTTCCATTAGTCCAAATTCTCCAAAATTTAATCAGGGTCTTTCATCTCCCCAACATGTTGGTCAATTTACTTATAAAAATAACAAACTTAAACTCACAATCTTCATTTTATTTCATTTTGGGAGAATATTATCTTCTATCCATTTTCTAAAATCGCTGATCTATTTCTCTCCGTCTTTTGCAAGTTGCATCTAATTTCCTGCTTTAGCTTAGTTATTTCGTGGTATTACTCCTAGGTAACCACTTTTATTTTGTGGTATTCCCATTTGTGTTTCAACTCCTTATTCAAATTTTTCTGTAGACAACCAGCTGTTAGACTTAAGAACACCAGATGTTAGTGTAAGATTTGAGATGCTGTTACCAGGACAACGAGCACTGAGTGCTTGCTGGCCATCACCATCACTATATTCACTACTCCAAGGCGGGGGGGGAGGGGGGGGATATTGAGCTTCACCTTTCTGTATGGAAATAAAACACAAAAACACATTTGTAGCACAAATTTAAAGAGCAGGCTAGAACACCCTTCTGGTGTAAACCCTATTCATACCTTCCTAGTGATTCTGCTGTACATGAAAAGAACAAAGTAGCAAGTGCTTAACAAAGAAAAATGGGAGACAAGGAAGGCTTTAACCATAACCACTTGGAGGATCAATTACATTTTTAAAAATTTATTTATTTTTATTGTTACTTAAATTTTTTTCAAGTGTTCCAAAATTCATTCCCCATTCCCCACACCCAGGGGAATGTCTCCTCTTCCATATGGAGCCAAAATCACCACTGTGCCAGCTAAAATTTCACAGACAGAAGATTTAGGAAGTAAGCTGTTACCTAAAAGTGTTAGGGCTGCGTGTGTAAATTTTGAAGTTTTGAATTGTTGTTTTGTTGGTTGGTTCATTTTCCCTGACATAATACTATCATCACTTTCTTATATTTTCAATTTAAAATATCTAAAAGTTTATTTTTATCATAGAAAAATAAGAGAGGAAGAAGACATAACTACTGTAATTGCATTTAATCAAGATGAAATACATTCTCTAATACACAACTCCATTATTTTAGATGACAGCTTAAAATCAAATTTGAGAAATGCCCATTTTTATGTGGCAGAAAAAAGCAGGTCTCTAGTAGTTTATGGTATACAGAAACAACCATCAGTGTTAAATAGAAGGCCATGTCTGTACAAACTGGAATGGAAACATTTCCAGACAATGCGGAGGGGTTTCCCCACTGTGGAATATGACCTCACAGGTTCGCAATTAATAATACTGCTTTGCTTCAATTGAAAAGCCTTGGGAAATTGCATAGTGAGGCAACTTTGCATGCCTTCTCAATGGAAATATTTTTATTCATAAATCAAATAATATTGAACAAGACATAGTGTGTTAGATTTTAATGTTCATTATCTTTTTAAATAACAACTTACTGGAAATGTTATGGGTTTTATTTTCTCTGTTAATGTTGTACTTATGCCTTCCCAAAACTAAATAAAGGCTGAATGATTTTAAGCCCCCGCTTCCTTACTCATATTTGTCTACTATCCTTCCAAAATCAGAAAGGTAAAGTATCTGGGTGCCTGGGTGGCTCAGTCAGTTAAGTGCCTCCTTCACTCAGGTCATGATCCCGGGGTCCTGGGAGAGAGCCTCACATCAGGCCCCTTGCTCCACGGGGAGCCTGCCTCTCCCTCTGCCTGCTGCTCCCCCTGCTTGTGCTCTCTCTGACAAATAAATAAATAAATAAATAAATAAACAAACAAACAAACAAAATCTCTAAAAAAATAAAAGGGAAAGAATCCATATAGCTAAAACTCTTTCGAAGTAAATATAAGGTGGATACATTTTAAAAATAAATTCATCCCTGACTCCATTTATTAGGCTAGAACATGAAATCGGGGAAGGTTTTATAGGGTAGGCAAAGGAAGCACCGCACCAGAGTATGTGTATGAGATAATTGTTCTCCCTTCTGTGGAATCACATCCAACACAAATAACATATCATCCATGAAATCATCACAATTCATCTTTTCACACCTAACAATACCAAGGGAGAGTCAATTATTACCTTTTTTTCAGAAAACATCAACAATTACCTGCTGTATTGTGGAAAACTTTGGTGAAATTGCAGCTAAACCTAGATATGCCAAAGAGCTTTTATTTGTCATAATCGGGAATACAGAGAGAGCAAATGAAAAAAACATTTCTTGGTAAACCACCACTATTAACTACAGAATACTGATAAAGAGAGAAATCCTATGTTTAGATTACAACATAGCCCAGTGAAGAGTTAAGTGGATATTGGCCCCCTGTGAAGCCCTCTCTTCCATGTCCTCCTCCTGCACCCCAGCCCCAGAAACAGAATTCCCAGCCCTGCTCCCAATTAAACTTATTTCCCTTTATTGCGCTTCCTCCACAATCTACTTTGTGGTTGTTAAGAACTTTCCCTAAAAGCAAGTAAGGTTTAGTTCATCTCCATATGCAACTTCATGATACAGTTTCTGGTGCATAGAAGAGAATCAGTGAATGATTATTGAATACGAGAATTCTGAAGATAATTTAAGGAGTAAGAGAATGTAGTCTACATGTATTTTTTTTTTGGTCCACATTTTTTTTGATATTTTATTTATTTGACAGAGAGAAACACAGCTAGAGAGGGAACACAAGCAGAGAGACTGAGAGAGGGAGAAGCAGGCTTCCCGGTGAGCAGGGAGCCGGATGTGGGGCTCGATCCGGGTCTCCAGGATCATGACCTGAGCTGAAGGCAGTCGCTTAACCAACTGAGCCACCCAGGCGCCCCGGTCCATATTTTTTTAAGATGATACTCTCCTAGCATTTTTAAAAGGAGCAAGAACTCTTCAAAAAATTTAGCTGACCACTTCTATCAAAGTAAGAGAATGGAGAATTTATTCAGAATTATGTTGATTGCAAACCTTTTTTGCAAACACTATGATCTAGGATAGAAATGATTGATAACATGATAATGTATATTTAAAATATATATTAGATGTATAAATTATATACAAATTGTATTACAGGGTTTTGGGAGTGGATTGGTTTACTTTTATCTTTGTTGGGAGCTTTATTAACAAAATACAATTATCCCAAGCTCAAATATGAATAGCAATCACAATCTTTTTTTAAAGGATCAATCAAAAATAGATGCAAATCTAAGATCTATGAGAATATGCCTGCATTACACATTGCCTATTATTTACAAGATTTGCACGAATATTCAAGAAACTAGTGTGATGCTGTGATTCTTAATCTCCTACCTATAACTCCCCCCAAACCACACATATAAACTAAAAAAAGATAAAGTCCTCTTACAATGACTGTATATGTGGTAGGCACTATGAAGGAAGTCTGATTTCATGGATGCATGCCTGGCATCATTTTTAAAGGTTATAGCTTGGTAAAATTTTAATTAACCAAAGAAGGCAAAAATTATTCCTTGGCCAGGTTTATGCTGCTTCTAATTTTTGGTATCCAGTTTAACCAACTGTCTTCCTGTCCAATAGATTCAGTTTTCCTCACGTTCTCACCATTTCTCAATAAAGCAAAATGACCAGTAAGGTTATTATTAAGAATTTAAGAGGTGAACAAGCCTAAAAACTAAAGGCTTTTATGTCCCTTTTCCTTACCCATATTTTCCTCCTATCCTTCCAAAGTCAGAAAGGTAAAGTATCTGGGCACCTTGGGTGTCTCAATGGGTTAAGGATCCACCTTCTGCTTAGGTCATCACCCTGGGATCTTGGGATTGATCACCCACATTGGGGTCCTTGCTCAGTGGGGAGTCTGTCTCTCTCTCTTTCTGCACCTTCCCCCCACTCCACTCGTGCTTTCTGTCCTCTCAAATAAATAAATAAAATGCCTAAAGAAGAAAGAAATGGCATTAGATGCAGATATATGTTTCCTTTTCCCTTCTTAATAGTTGATCATATCAAGCAGACACTATTTTGGAAAGCCAAAAATACATACCCAATTACTGTGTTTGACTTTCTAAAATCGCAAGATATCTAAAAAAAGATTGTATTTGCCTGTGTGGGAAAGTATTCCAAACATATAAAAGGGTTTTCCTGGTGGATTAGGAATGAAATATCCCAAGTCCCTACATCACAAAAATTCATTACATTAAGCCGTTTTTATGAGTGCCTGATTGCCTCACATAAGTTTATGTTCTTGATTGATCTCACTCTTCTCAGAGACTTTAGAAAATTGGTCTTCCATGCTATTAAGAAACAATTGGCTTGCAGTATACGCAATGCAAGGAAATTACTCCTTTCCCTTTCATGTAAATCTCTTCATCTATCTGGGAAGTCTACTTGATTCTTTATGCCTATTTTTTTCAAATGACTCTTAAGAAGATGCAGAGATTCAGTGGGACCCAGACCACAATTTATAAAAAGTTCCCATAAGTAACTCCATTCCTAGAAAAGAATGGTTGCATTTTAATGGGAATTTTAAAAATTTAATAAGGAACATGCCTAATTAAAAAATAAGGTAAAAAATTTTTAAAATGAGAAAATCCATAGCAGTAGTAATTTGCAAAATGAAATATATTTAAAAAGTTATGCTTGGCAGAAGTTCACTCTTCTTTCTCTTATTCCTTCATTCATTCAACAATTTCTTTTGCCCCTTGAAAAACCAATTTGTCCTTCTTACCCCAGAGTGTGTAGATATTCAATTAAGCTCAGACACAATGAAGCTCAAGAAATTTTTAAAATATGATTTCTGAGTTTGCTCAACATGTCATCAATTTATGAAATAATTTGCTCACTGGCATGAAAACTGAAATAAGGGTGTGCAAGCTTAGACAAAAGGATAAAACGAGTTATGCACAGAAAGAACTTGGATTCTAGATATCTATTATAAATTTATTTTATAAACAGTGATTCATGTCTCATTAAATAAATGGCCAACTAGCCTTAAGACACACTGCCTAAAATTTCAAAATGTTTCATATTGACATTCATATTGTTATAAGATGTGTAAACTTTCCTTCACATCAATTATAATTTATAATTAGAAAAAATGCTTATAGCTAATTAAATTCTCTTTCCTATAAGTCTTAACAATAATTATTAATTAAATTGTAAAGGAACAATGAAATGGGTAGGTTTATATTTTTCTTATTTTCTTCTTCCCTATTGGTTTCTTCATCCTATTGTCATTGGCCTGCTCTACATGAGGAAAAGGATTTAATACTATGATCACTGTATGTTTATTTTTCATTATAATTATGCATATTTGTGGGACTCAAGCATTTGATTTTTTTCCTCTTTTTATATTAATTTTCTCTTTTGAACTGTTAATATATGAAGAGATTAATTCCATTTAAACAATTCATCTATTTGTTAGAAGTTTAACTAATATTTTGATAAATAAGAATGTTTATATTAAGTACTAATTTTAGCTCAACACTACGAATGAGTCTTCATACCGTCTCACCTCCCCTTTCTCCAGAAAATTAAGAGTTGGCTAAATTTCTATGTGTTCTAAAATAGTAAACCTAAACTCATTAAATCTTTCAGGAAAAAAAAGTATTTTGACTTTGTTGAAAAGTTGGTACATGTTGTGGGTTGTCTCTTTTACAAAATTTTTAGAGTTGAAAAATATTTAATATTTAATTATAGTAGCTATGTTTTAACACCATGTAAGTTCTCCTTAATTTTTAATCTTATTAAAATTTCTAAGAGTTTAACATTTTCACAACGAAGTGGTTCTAGAATTCCAACTGAGTCAAACAACCATTTAACAATAAATTTTAAAAAGTTTTAACCTTGTAAAGAAGTTTTGAACTCTTAGTTTGCAACCACTAACAGCTTGTACTAAAAGAAAAGAAGAAAGTCTGCTAATAGTTAACAGTCACAGGCTTTTTTTGTAAACATGGATTTTCTCTTTCTTGTGCTTCCGACATGAATACTTTAGTTACAGTAATTTATAAATTAGATAACAGTAAACCCCTTATACGAATTTATATTCAAAATTTTTTATAATTTTTTATATGGAAAATAATTTCTTATGTAACTCTGCCTTCCCATTATTTACCATACAGCTCAGGCAAATACAAAGAAAGAAGCTATGAATTATAGTACTCCCCCTTTATCCACAGGGGATACATTCCAAGACCCCCTGTTCATGCCTGAAACCATGAATAGTAGGGAACCTCATCCATACATATATGTTTTTCCTATACATATGTACTTATGATAAAATTTCATTTATAATTCGGCACAGTAAATGGTCAACAATAATAACTAATAAAAGAACAAGTATAATATGCTATAATAAAAGTTATATGCCCCCCCTCAAAATATTGTATTGTTCTCACACTTGTAAGGTAATAAAATGCCTACATGATGAGATGCAGGGAGGAGAATGACGAAGGTGTGGTAATGTAGTGTTAGGCTACTATTGACCTTCTGATGATATGTCAGGAAGAGGATCATCTGTTGCTGAATGTAGCTGTCTGCCAACAACTGAAAATACAAAAAGCAAAACCACAGATAAAGGGAGACTACCAGACACAGCACAGTAGTTAAACAATCATGATGGACTTGCACCAACACCTAAAAACTGTATGATTTTGGGCATCTGTAGGATCTGACTTCATGAAATTTTGTCCAAGATTGACATGATGTGATATGCATACAAAACCCTTTGGACAATGCCTGGCACATAACAAGTACCTTAGGTGTTACTATTATTACTCTTGTGTTATTATTATTCTTGTCATCCAGGCAAAACTTGAGAAATTAAATCCATAGGTCATCTCCAAGTCTTAGTTGGCCAAACTATTATTTTTTTCCCCATCAAATAATGAACTGATTCTTAACCAGAGGTCTCTGAACTTGGCTGGGAAAATATGATAGCTTTATTTTCACCAAACTCTAACTACATGTCCTTCAATTGTGAATGCACACAATGGATCACAGTGCTATTAGCTGTATCTGTGACTGTGTCAACAACAGAAATCATCAATACATTCATATCACATTACATTGGTCATTTCTAGATCTCAAAATACTGTTTCCATTCATCACCATTTAAAAAATTATGATAGCTATTAAAGGTAGAGTTAGACCTTGTTTTTCAATATATAAATAAATACATCACAAATTTGGTTAATCATATCTCAATATAAATGATGTTTCTCTTATTTCTACTATTTTGTTTAAACATTATTCTGAGAAGGGGTCCCTAAATTTCATCAGCCTTCCAAAGGAGTCTTGTATACTTGACCTACTAATCAAGTACATGGATGGATAGGGTGATCTTTATTTACACTCTTATCTTTCCAGGTCTTAGATGAATGTGCATATATACAACAAAATAACTAAAATGGTGAGCAACAAAAAGAAGAAAAGATAAGTAAAAACTGCTTAAAAATGCTTTATTTTGAAATTTAAATTAAGAATATGAATTGAATTGCCAGCATGAAACAGATAAAAAAATTTGGAGACTAATAAAGCAACTAATAAGCAAAAAAGTGTTTGTGATGGTTTATTTTATGTTGACTTTGGTAGGTTAATGTATCATTTAATCAAGACTGATCTCCCTAAGCATTGCTGTACAGTATTTTGCAGATGTGACTAACATGTGCAATTAGCTGATTTTAAGGAAATTATCCAGAATAATGGGAGTGGGCCTCACCCTATCAGCTGAAAGGCTTTAAGTGCAAGACTACAATGTCCCAGGGAAGAAGAAATTCTGCATGAAGGGCTGTAGTATCACGTCTGAGTTTCCAACCTGTGTATTGCAGACTTAGTTCCACATCGTGTCAGCCAATTTCCTTTAAAATATACATAGATATAGACATATAGATTTAAATGTTTCTGGTTAATATAGATTTATATGTCTAGACATATGTCTAGATAGATACAGATGTAGATATAGATATATGGATATAGATTTATACAGAATCTATACAAGGTCTATATGTCTGTATCTCTATATCCATAAATATAGTATATGTTTCTCTTATTGGTTCTGTTTCTTTGGAAAACCCTGATTGATTTATGTTTATTACTACTCAGCCTATTTGATTTAAAATAGAATAAAACTAAAAGAATAAAGCTTTTTCTCTTCCACATTTTTCTTTTACTCCTTTGTCTCTCTTACTTTGTCATAGAATTTCATTTCTTGACTTTTAAATACCACCAAAAGAGCAGTTGTAAAGACAAAATTGAAATCTATAAAATATATTTTTTCTATATATAAAATATATAGATATATATATTATATATATTTTCTATATATAATATAGAAATATATTCATATATATATATAGGAATAGCTAATATCAACCATTGTGTTAAAACTATAGCAACATATCTTTTTGTCAGCCTAATGAGTTATTTTTTGGTTTGGCAGGAATAGGTTTCCCAAGCATGTCAAAGCCAAGAGTTATGTGGGTCTTCCCAGTTAAAAAGCATTAAAACTATTTGAAAAATAGTTTCAAATAAATTATTTGAAACACCCCACCAAAAATAAGATTTAATTCATGCAAGCTATTTTTCTTGCTTTTGATCTTTTATATCATTCTTTCAATTTTTTCCAAAGAATATTAATTACACTGAGAAGTCTTTGATTGCATTTAAAATCCTGTGAAAAATCCAGTGATATGTAAGCAATTTAAGATTTAAAAATAACTTGGGAAAACATAAAGGCTTTTAAGTACATAGTTTCAAATGAACTTAGGTTCAGATCTTTGTAATAAGACATGCATAATTAATTTAAGGTGAGGTCAGGTGATTGAAATTATGACATAATGACCAAGTAGTCATTTAAACACTAATCTGCCAAAAAACAGTAGCTAATATACTAATGCTAGTAAAAAGGCACCTTTCATGACATAATATTCCTTCACTAAAGAAAAACAGCAAATGTTAACTAAACTTTGGAATCAGACTCTGAGCTTAAAGAAGTATGCAGTCCACTTATTTTCTTCATACACAATGGAATTTATGTGGGAATACACATTATAGGCCAAAACGTACGTAGGCTCACTCTCAACTCTAGTCACAAGTAGAGCAATTGAATGCAACCTCATCAATATCCTGGGGTTTTCCTCAATAGTAGCTAACTCTCCATCCTTGTAAATTTTCATTCATTCTAATTTTCTCAAGAATGTACGTGTGTTTTTTATTTAAATCTCATCTGTTAGGAAGTAAATTAAATGTCTTGGCCATTGTTCACAAATAGTCATGTTTGAAAGAGCATATTGTAAGCCTCTGGGTTCTTTTTTTCTTTAGACAATATGCATGCTAATGAACAGCCTGTAGTCATAATTCTCTGGAGGCTGTCTCAGAACTAACAGGCTTCTCAACCATAGGTTTCTGGTTAATATTGGATTACAAGTAGAAGAAAGGTCACAGTAAGGAACTGTCTTCAAAGAATTATTTTCATTATTAGAATCTATTTGCGTAGTACAGAAGTACACACTTTTTTTGATATTAGAGGCTGACTGCCTTTATTTTTAAGCATTACAAGCACTGATAAGGACAAGAGTTGAAGATAGTAAAGTGTCTTGATGAATCTACATATTCATACATTCATTCACTCCCTCATTCAACTAATAAATATTGAGCATTTATCTTAAATCAGGTACCGTGGGAGGCGCTGGCTTCACAAGGATGGAAGAAGACAATGTTTTCTTATTTTGCTGTTTGGTGGGGTAGGGATTAATAAATACGCTAAATCTGAGTGAATGGGGCACAGTGCTCTGGAAGCAAACGGCAAAAGAATCTCATCCAGATGAAGGATGCCTAGCAGTTAACTAGTTGAAGGGAGAGCCACACTGAGGAAAGTTCCAGAAAATGGAAATGGTTTGTGTAACGTCCTGTGGTAGGAGACAGCATGACACAAAGAAGGATGAAGTGTCCCAAGGGATGAGAGCAAGGCGGTGATCCAGTGAGATGACACTTACTCAGACACTGCTTTATTGTAGAAAGAGCAGGAAGTCCAGGATTTCAAGAATGATGATATGATCCTCGGGCACACATCTGTCTTCCCTCGTGGGGGTTTTGTTAAATACCAGAAACTCAATGCCTGACACTTTATTAGAGTGGATAAATAAAAGAAAGAAAGAAGGGGAAGGGTGTGAAAGGGAAACAGTAGAGAGTGATTTGGAGATATCTAAGTCAAATAAAGTCCCCACCCATTGTTGTGGCTCCTCAACTTTTTCCAGACCTTGTCCAATTTCAGTTGCTATCATCATTCTTATAGACGAGGATAGTAAGACCAGGGTAACTAAGTGACTTGCTTAAGGTGATACAACTTATTCTCATATCAGTCCTCTCTCCAGCATCTTAGTGTGTGTGTGCATGTGTGTGTGTTGTGTGTGTGCGTGTGTGTGTACACATACTCACACACATAGATCGTTTTCCATTTCTCCACCCAAAGAGGTCTTGATTATGATTAAGATTTCAAGTAAGGGTCTAAATACTGGGTGCATGCTTTATATTCTTTTTTTTTTTAAGATTTTATTTATTTATTTGACAGAGAGAGATCACAAGTAGGCAGAGAGAGAGGAGGAAGCAGGCTCCCCGCCCAGCAGAGAGCCCGATGCAGGCCTCGATACAAGGACACTGAGATCATGACCTGAGCCGAAGGCAGAGGCTTAACCCACTGAGCCACCCAGGCGCCCGATGCTTTATATTCTTAAAATTATTGCAAATGTATTTACTTTTAATTCAAGTTGGTGTGAAACGCTGTGCCTGACATAGAGCAGAAATGCATAATGCATAAAATGGACTGCATAATGAGGTAATTGATTTTTCATTTTCCATATGGCTTTCTGGGCAGTTTGGTTTTGAATATGTTGGCAAGATTCCTGAGCTGTTGTCACACTTGGGATTTACAGAAAATTGAAGAGCTGGCTCTAGTTGTAGTTCCTTCAGGTTAAGAAGAAAGGAGTTAATATTATTGACTCCCCCGCTGAAGAGAAGATAAAAAGACACTCCCTCAAGATATATGGTCATACTCTTCATCCCTTTCTCACGTTGCCAATTTGGATTTCAAAGAAGCGTAACTTGGTCAACTTAGAGACATTCCCAGAGTAAAACAAACTACTCAAGGAGAAATTTTAGCATTGGACCTAAAACAAATTCCAGTTCCTTTCTGGAATTAAGTTGAGTGCTAGGTTCCTGGAGAAAAAGGCTATGCACTTTTTTTTTTTTTTTAAGGAGTCAATTACCCCAAAGAAACAGTTTCATGATCATTGCTTGGAATTGAATCCTGGCTTCCCTCACTCTGCCTCTGCTAAAACATGTGCCTCCAGTTTGGGATCTCTCTCCTCTCTCTTGTCCCACATATATGCCCCAGGTCACCCCAGCTACTCTGACTTCTCCTTCTTCAGAACTATCCTGGGCTCCTCACTCTTAGAGACCTATTCTACTAGTAGTTCTGATGCCTCCTTTTCCTCACCTCTCCCTTCCTGTGCTTCCTAGCCCTCCCCTCAGGAAATTCAGCCCCATGCTGACTCCAGAATTTAGAAAGTTTTACTCTAAAAATTAATTACATAACTTGTACCAAGTATAGTGTTTAAGCCTGTGTGTCAGGGGTGGGGTGGGGAGATAGCTAAAGAAGAAGAAGGAGAAGGAGAAGAAGAAGGAGAAGGAGAAGGAGAAGGAGAAGGAGAAGGAGAAGGAGAAGGAGAAGGAGAAGGAGAAGGAGAAGAAATCTGTTTCCCCTGTAATATACTTTCACTCTCTCTTGTTTTCTGCTCCTTAGTGATTCCACCTGAAAGCTTTGAACATTGACTTTGAATGCTTGCTTCAGATATGAGAAATATTCTACTGTTCTCCCAACTCAAGCATGCTGGCAAGAAAAAACAACTTGGAATGATTCATGGTGCCAATGGAAAGGAGCTGACAAAGAAAGACACAGACTCCTCAAAAGCACAGAAACATATCCAGGAATTCAATTTGGTCAGAAACCTCCCCCACTCTCATTCCCACCTTCCTGTCAGCTCCACTGTGGGGGACTGGACCAGGACGGGACCCCAGGGACAGAAGCCCTGGGGAACTTCCTGCGTCTACTACAGAGCTGGCTGCAGAACAAAGGAGGGAGATGCTTATCACCCAGTTTCAGAGATATGATGAGTTGGATAGAGCTTTATGAAAACCCAGCCACTGTGATTATTTTCCTCAGAACACATATTTTTGAGTGGGGGTCAAACGTTAATGTGCTTTAGGCAGGTGGATTGGATTTGAATCCCAGTTCTACCAGTCTTCAGACACATGATCTGTAACTGTTAATTTAACTTCACTTTTCACATTTATAAAATAGGGACATTGTTGCTACCTATTTCATATGGTTGTAGTGAAAATTAAGTGAATCAATTAACATAAAGAAACGAGAACATTTTCTGGCACTGTATGGAATTGCTAAGTTAAGACTATAAACAAATTTTGGAAGCCTTTCGACTATATGTAACTACAAGCACAAAACTGTAGGCCATTTAGAAATGAGTAATGGGGGGCACCTGGGTGGCTCAGTTGGTTAAGCGACTGCCTTCGGCTCAGGTCATAATCTCAGAGACCCGGGATCAAGCCCCACATTGGGCTCACTGCTTGGCAGGAAGCCTGCTTCTCCCTCTCTCATTTCCCCTGCTTGTGTTCCCTCTCTCGCTGTGTTTCTCTCTGTCAAATAAATAAAATCTTAAAAAAAAAAAAAGAAATGAGTAATGGTTATCTACCTTTGCCATTTCATTCTGAAGATTTGTGAGATGATATATGTGAAAACCTCAGCAAAAGAACTCAATAGTTGCTATTATTCTTATTACTATCATCATCAATATCATCAGCATGTATTAATTTTGCCATTACTACTTTGTCACCTGCTATATCTGTACAGGGTCTATTGTACTCATAGAAGGTTAAGATTGTGGCAAAACTGGCATTGCCAATCACTAGAAAAATCTTTAGTTGAGACAGTGCAGTTCCAAAATTTCGAGTCAATTTCTTAAACTGACATTACTAGTTTGTATCTGAAGGGAGGAAACATGGCCACAGTTTACATCTCACAGCATTTCTTAGGAAATCTTGCATTTGTTAAATGCGAATGACTACTTTTTTGAGAAGGGCAAGAAAAGTCAAGGTTTTAAACGTTAACACAACTGTTTAGAAAGAGGCAGAAAAAGGAAGATTGTTAGGTTTCAACCTTTTAAAATATCCATTAGGTTTACTTTTGCTTTGCTGTGTTTTGCTTCACAGAAGTAAACATTTGTTTGGGTGGTCATCTTAGAACCCATTCTAGCACTGACTTTTGTCACAGTGTCCAAACATTTTCTTGTTTTGTGTTTTCTCTGGGTGAACATATTTAGAATGTGATTTTCCGTATGTACCCTGTCATTTGCATGGCATTGAGGTATTTGACTTGTCTGAGATATAGAAGATCCCTGAGTCAGGATAAACCAGTCACTAACTTTCTAAGTGTTCTTGAGCTTTTCTTTCGGGATCTCCAATTTCTTTCTATCACATATTTCTTTCTCCTAAAAGAAAATCATGTTATGTTATTCCTCATGCTCTCTATATTATGTCGTTATTCCTCATGCTCTCTATATTATTAAAGCAAAAGTAATGGCATGATTCAATTTATTTCAGAAATGATTATTAAAAAACTTACATTTATACTCTGTTGAATGCTGGAGATGGAAAAGACCAGAAGATTAACAGCACGCTGATGAGTCAGAGCACAGAAACTCCTGTCCCAAGTTTATCAAAACCAAAGACATGTACACAACTACCTCTAATGTATGCCAGACCACATAAATGTTAAGTGATGCTTTAAAGTCTTCTGAAAAATAATGTCTTAATTAAATAAAATCACCCTAAATCCAGAGTATGAATGATGCTGTTATTACTTATTTCTACTGTCTTCCATCTATTTTATAGTGTTCTTTGATCCATTCTTTGCATTATTCTTGTCTGAAAGTAATATTCTTGATATGTTTAATAAGGAGACCCTCCTTTGTTCCTAGATGCCGTGGCTGCTGATCCACAAAAGCCATTGAAGGACTTAATCCCTGAAGCTTGGCACTACATCAGTCTGTAAGTAGTTTACATGCAGAGTCCTTTGGAGTAAATACTCATTAGAGGTTCTATTGGCTCATTTGGTCACCCACATTTGTGGTGGGTGGCCCAGTTGGTATCCTCATTTTATTTTCCACCCTTGAAAAAACTCCAGCTGTAGCAACCTGAGACTACTTTCTTTGACTCTCTAAATCCATTGTAATGGGGCATCCATTCATTTGTGATGCTAGTTAATAGGTACAAAAAAGTAAGTGCCTCAGGATGGTAATGCTATAACAATTTTTTTTTTTGCAAATATACCTTTTTCAGTGCAACCTCCTAAAATGCAATCTGATCACTTCAAGGATAATTCACTAGTAATTTCTCACACCGGAGAATTTAAAGAGCTGTGTCATTTCCTTTCTTCCCTCTCTTTCTTCCCTCTCTCCTTTCTATCCCATCTTTACATCAATGAACAAACCAGTTCACAGAAGCAAAATTTATCAAAGTTATTCACAAACTACAGAGTAAAATTCTCACTTTGTCACTTATTACTAAATAGATCTTTACTACCTCGAGCTTCTTGATTAGTACATGAAACAGGGAAGCAGTTTCTATAATGCCATCCTTCTGGATTTAGCAATGAAGGTTTTCAAGAGAAAGAAAATCAACTAATGTTTCTTGACTGCCTTTGAATTGCAAAGCAAAGTGCTGTAAAAATACCAATAGGATAAACATGTCTTCTTCTTATGGAGCTTTCATGTTATAAAGCCAATATAAGTAAGATGGTACTTTTTTCCTCATTATTATTGTATCTGCAAAATACTTATGGTAGTCTCTACTGGGTGGAGTATTTATGAAGGCATGTATTCAAATCCTAATATATACAAAGCTATGAGGCACCTGGGTGGCTCAGTTGGTTAAGTGTCCAACTCAGTTTCTCCTCAGGTCATGATCTCATGAGTCATGAGGGTAGGACCCATGTTGGGTTCTGCACTCAACAGGGAGTCCGCTTGAAGATTTTCTCTCTCGGCCCCTCTCACCACTATTGCACTTGCTCTCTCTCTCAAATAAATAAATAAATCTTTTAAAACAACATATACAGAGTTCTCAGAACAATTGCTGGCTTTTTAAATAGGTACCTATTTATTTATTTATTTATTTAAAGATTTTATTTATTTATTTGACAGGGAGAAACACAGCTAGAGAGGGAACACAAGCAGGGGGAGTGGGAGAGGGAGAAGCAGGCTTTCTGCCGAGCAGGGATCTCCATGCGGGGCTAGATCCCGAGACTCCAGGATCATGACCTGAGCTGAAGGCAGACGCTTAAGGGACTGAGCCAGCCAGGCGCCCCTAAATAGGTACCAATTTAAGAGAAGTTATTACATTCTTCCCAATAAATTAGCATCAATTTTTAATAAAAAAGCATTTAAGGTTTTTACTTTTAGATTTTATAAGAATAAGATTCTTTGGTTAATTTCCCTGTAGATGATAGGAAATGTAGTGGAGATACAGTGTTGGACCATGAGAGAGTGTGATGTTGGGCATCATATTGTATATTTGTGTCCCTTACCTCACTTACTACTCAAAATGACCATGCAAGTTACACACTGTTTTGTCTGTTGTGCAAAAAAACTAAACCATGGGCCAACAAAAATTAAAGAAAGAGCCTGGATTTGAAGGCAAGTTCAGCTGGCTCAAAAAGTCACATTTTTCTCATTCCTTGAGTTCTGATCAGACTACTTAATCTCATTTTCTTCAAAGATAGGAAGACTGGAGGAAGCATCCTGTCATCTTGTGCAAAGTTATACAGCATGTTGGACTATAACTTCTCCCTATGATATAATGACTGTAAGAAAACAGCCAGCAAGGTATCCTCCTGTGTACCATAAATAGGCCACTTCATGGTAAATTACATACTTGTGACCTATCCTAGAAGGAGCCCCACATGGCTGTTGGACAGTGCTGCTGACCGAAACCATAAGGGCTCACACGTGTTTAGGGTCTGTTCTACTAAGTGCAGAACACACTCAACTAATGCTGTGCTCTTCCCAGCCTTACTACTGACTTACTCACAATTGCTGCACTTGTGCATAAATGCACTTCTGTCTTTTCCCATCCATCACAGTATCCAGACATTTGTTTGTTTGTTAAACCTTGACACTTAACCACACAAGAGTTGTATAAAAGGTCAAATAGATTCATAAAGGGAAAATTCCTAAAACCAATCACTTCAGTTTATTATCATAAGTCTTAAATTATTCATCCACAGACTTACATATAAAATTTCATTTTGCTGTCTATATTATGGTATCTGGTCAGCAGTCTATATTAGAGAGCTCTTCCCATCTAGAATATGATAAAAACTCTGAAATGGTTTTAATTTTAATAAGACAATTGTTGTAGAGCTATACATGTTTGTTTTATTTCAATGTGATTTGAAACCCAGCACATTCTGAGGCACTAGTACGATTAATTTCAACTGAGACTATATGGTTGAATATTTATAATATCTATACATCTCTATATTTACATATACAGATATACAACAAAGGATATATTTGTGTGTGTGTGTGTATATATATATACACATATATATGTATATATATACATATATATATGCACATATGCATATACCTGTCTATATTTTATCAAAAATTAAGTTTAAATGCTTAGGCTTGAAACTTTGAAACTTAAACTTTTTAATTCTTCTACATGTTATATACTGATGATTATATTATGTATAATATCTGCTTACACACAAAGTGAAGCCAATGGAAGACATGCAATTTGACTTTTAGTTAGCATGACACTATTTATCATATCAGAATAATAACAAGTAATAATTTTGGATACAAGTAATATGTTTTTCTAGTCTAGATGCTTTACCATGATTCAATAAGATAATTACATGCTAAATTCCTTGTAAATAAGTTCATAGAACATTCACTTATTCATCAATAAACTTATTAAACAGATTTTATGTGTAAAGGCAAATGAATATACGGTGGTACTGTCGCTGTTTTCAGTAATTCTACCAAAAATAACTAGGTGCTCTATACCAGGTAGTGCAGGAGGCACTTGGGAAATGCAAAGATATCTGAGAGTTAGTCCAAGCCATCCTAAAGTTTATTACCTAATAATATTAAGTTAGCACTCTGAATTTTCTTTAAAAAAATACATACATGGTTTCATTTATCCTTAGGACAATAATATGAAGTAAATGTTATTATTATCTCCCCACTCAAAGATGATAAGTGACTTGAGCAAAGATTCAATATGGGTCAGGACTCCAACTCTTAAGTATGCGGCTATTATCAGAAGGTCAGGCTATATGGGAAAATGGACAGAATCAGAGTAAAGCAAGATTGTGCCCTGTGGATTCATGAAGGGGCAGTCTGAATTTTTTTTTAAGTGAACTGAAGTAACAATAAAATTATTGCAATTTCATGTTGACACATTATGCAAACAAGTAATTATAACCTTTAATTGGGATAATATTTTTCTTATAAACCACTACATTGTATTCATTATTCAGTCTAAAATCTCAAAAACAATTTATGCAAATGGAGACATTCTTCTGTCCTGTTTGAGCTTAAATCTTTGAATTGTTTTGGAAGCTGTGGTGAGTATAGGGTCCAGGTACAAATGGGCATCTTCCCACAGCATTCAAAATGTGTTACTGTGTATTTACTCCCTTTGCATTTAAATCTCCTAGTTTTTAAACTATAATGTCAAAACTGTCCTGCCATCTCCAAAGTAGAGGAGCCGTGTTTTCTTTGGACGCTGAACCTCTGTTAAGGCAATCATCCTCACCATCCTTAGCCTCCTTCTCAGTCTTGAACTATTTGAAATCCTGCCTCTACTTTAAAGTTTGCTGCAAAGCCCATCTTTGTTGTTCAGTGATACTTTCCCACACTCACTCCCAACAGAAGGGACTTTTTCTCTTTACTGAACTGTTTTTTGTTTTTAACCTTTATTGTTCATTCTCTTTATATGACACTTATTTAATATATTTATGTGTTTTAAATATATTCTTATCTCTCAGGTAAATTATAAATTCTTAGAAATCAAAACTTATGCAAATTTCTTTCTCTAAGGTTGTATCAGCAACTAGAATAGCTTTGGTATACTCAATAAATATTGGGCAAATGAATGAAATATTGTCAATAAATTAAACAGAATATCATTCTAATGACACATTTTGTAATTCTAATATTACATTCTACACAATGAAGATTCAAAGATTTGTGGTATCCCCATGTGTAACTGATAAACCTTATGAAATGGCATTTTTTCTGATCTGTAATTATTTCATTTCTGCACTTAATTTCTTTCTCCTTCATTAGAATAAGACCTCTGTGAAAGCAAAGACCTGTCTACTTTGTTCAGGTGGGGAGGGAGGGAAGGGCAGAGGAAAGTACAGGATGTGTTCGCATAAGTTGATGTTCTCACCACTTTTGTTGACGGGAAAGTCTCCTGTGTCCCATTTCCTAGTCTCTGGGCCTCCTAAGACAGCAGAACAGGAATAAACCCAGAGAAAGTGGTGCTGTTGATGCTGGGTTCATAGTATAACAAAGAAAAAAAAGGACTAATATGTTTTACCTCTTTCCATCTCTCTTTTGTTCATTAATTAACAAGACAACTATGAAAGTACATAACTGGACCAGTAAAATGCCAATGTAGGTGTATTGTAAATATAGGAAAAATGTAAATTTGTTTCCGATGGACACGTCACAAAGTGCTGAAACCCTAGTTCACACAAAGAAAAACCAGCCACATGAGATTCCGTAGATTTCAATAAGTGGTACAAAAGCAATTGGATATTCATGAAGGAAAAAATAATAATTTTGACCCAAATCTCACACATTATATAAAAATTTACACAAAATGTATCATAGATTTAGATGTAATTGTAATACCATACAACTTCTAAGAAAAAAAAAAAGGCAGGGGAAAGTTTTGAGATCTAGGACTAGGCAAAGAGTTCTTAGACTTGACACCAAAGTATAATCCACAGAAAGAAAAAAAATGATAAAAGGACTTTATAAAAAATTTTAAAAATTTTGTTCTCTGACATTAAAGCAGGTGACAAAGTAGGAGAAAATGTGCAAATTACATCTGTGACAAAGGTCTAGTATATATATATATATATATATATATATATATATATATATATACTCTCAAAACCCAACAGTAAAAAATTCAATTAGAAAGTAGACAAAAGACATGAAAGAGCATTTCACTTAAGAAGACATACAGATGGCGAAATGCATCTGAAAACATGTTCAACACCATTAGTTCTTAGGGAAAAGCAAATTAAAATCACAGTGAGATATCAGCATGCACCTATCAGAATGACCAAATTTTTTTATAAAATGAGTGACAATAGCAGAAAAACTGGATCATTCATATGTTGGTGATGGGAATGAAAATGGCACTATATAATATATATATTATATAGTGTCTGAATCCATTTATGGAACATTCTGGAAGTGAAAAATTAGGGAGGGAGAGAAGTATGCATGACTATAAAAGGCAACATGATAGATAACAGCAGAAGGGAAATGTTTTGTACCTTGACAATGTCAAAACCTGATTGTGATACTGTATTATGCTTTTGCAAGGTGTTACCACTGGGGGAAACTTGGTAAGAGTCACCTCAGATCTCTCTATGTCACTCACTACAACTGCATGTGAATCTACAATTATCACACACACAAAAAATGTTTAACTAAAAGAAACGAAGAAAAGGAGGGAGAGAGGTGAGGAGGAAGGGAGGGAGAGAGTGTGGAACGGAGGATGGGAGGAAGGAAAAAAAATCTCACTCAGATATATAAATACACATACAAATTCAACCTGAGTCTTTGACTGGGCACAGCTTAGATCCTTCAGTCAAGTCTCCCCGACATGGCTCCCAATGGTGGCCCAGAGGCACTGTGTGAATTTTAGGATTTTCCCAGACTGGAAAGGGCAATGACTCAGATTTCAGTTTAATACCCACAGTGAATTGCACACAGTACAATTATAAAGTGGCACTATTTTAAATTTCTTTTGACTATATTTATTTACAGAACTCCCTGAAAAGTTTTTG